>CAUYQU010008446.1:0-83775 GCA_963574635.1 Cheracebus regulus | reverse complement strand
TTATTTTCATCCCCTATTCCTTCCTGTCTCCATTGTTAAGCACAATTATTGGCATAAAAGAGGTTTTTAATACCCATTTTTAGACTGCATTCTAGCCTCGGCAATAAAACAAGAATCCCAATCTCTCTCCCTCTTTCTCGTCCTCTTTCTTTCTCTCTTTCATTCTTTTTCTTTCTTTCTTTGCTGTTTCCTTTTTTCTTTCTCCTTTTCTCTCTTTTTCTAAAAAAAAAACCACACACACACACCCACACACACACACACACACACACTCATAACTAAAGAAAAGATAGAAACTCTCTGCAGAAAACGAGAAAATACTAAAATGAATTTTTTTAAAAAGAACCCAATGAAAATTCTAGAACTGAAAATAGAACATCAGAAATGAAAAATGCACAGAAAAGTCTGATTAGCAGAATAGAGAATATGAAGCCATTTTCAGATACAGGACAACTAAGAGAATCTGTCCTTAGCAAGCATGTATTACAAGCAGTGATAAATTATGTTATTCAGTCTGCAGGGAAATGATACCAACAGAAAATGCATGAAGAGTATCAAAAATGGCAAACATCTTGGTAAATATACTACTGCATTTTTTTACACACATACAGTTTGGCCACTTAAACATTTACTATTATAGAATTTCAGAACTGGAGAAACTGTTAAGATTATTCATTACAAGCACCTCATGTTACAGATAAAATATCTGAGGGTCAGAAAGGAAGTGAGTGTCCTGCTCGAGGCCATAAAGCAAGTTGATGTCTCCAGAAAAGTCTAACATTTGCACACTCCTTCTCCTCCTTCTTTAATCCCTCAGCACCAACTCCAGACACACTGCAGATCCAGCATTGACTGCATAAGCAACACTTCTCATCCTTAACTTCTCTGTATTTGTTTTATAACATGTACAATGGTTTAATGATGATACTTACCTAATATGGTTCTCATGAGTACTTAAAATTAAAATATATTTAGTATTTTGAACACTTCCTGCACGTAGTAGGTGCAATATCATGTCTAACTGTGACAGTGCCTGCTGCCTGCATTTTCTCAAGCCTGCTACATCTCCTTGTTGATATATTCCAATAGGAAAAAGAAAGGTCCAAATGGAATACTATTTGAAAGAAAACATGATCACAGACTGAAAATTTCATTTATTCTTGCCCCACTAACTATTGTTCTATTAATAGTGTGAGAGCTTATGAATGAAGATATAGATGAAAAGAACAAGAGCCATTCTTTATATTAGAATCATTGGCAGAGGCAGACAATCTGGAATAAAAATAAAGCAGGATGGCTATGAATGCTTAGGATAAAAACTGAAATAAAAAATAATTTTATTGGATAAAGAAAATGGAATATAGATAACATGGTATTTCATTAGCTAATCACTGATCACAGAAGAAAAATACATGACCTCAACATAAGCTGTCATTTAACTAACCATTAGTGACCAGAACCTAATAAAATGTTCTATATTTCTAATTTTCCAGGTCTGGTTATTATGTCACAATAAGAGTCTCCTGACATGAACTGACCTAGATAGCAAAGAATTAAAAATAAAGCATGTTTTATCTCATGAATGTTCTTAATAAAATACCTATAATGGGAGAGAGATGTAATTGTAATGAAGCATGAAGATAGTGATATCATCATATCCCCCAAGAGATAAGTAAGCAGAATATGTCAAATAAAATAGTATCAGTAAGTACTTCAGGGAAGGGCTGGCATTTCCTTTTACAACAGATTTCTTAGAAGACCAGAACATTCACAGAATCACTCCATTATTCTATTTAAAGCCATAGAGTTGTTACTGATATTACCAGTCTGCTTACCATTTCTTCAACATAAGGGTAAAGCATGTCTCCAAAGCACTCTGTAGCTTCAATTGGGAGCTGTGCTGGCAAATTGTCAATAGAACACATCAGGATCCCAGAGCCTTCAACACTAAGAAAAGCAATATGGTTTATTCAGAAACACAAAACATTACTTGTAAGTTCTGACTTTTCTCGATGTCTACTCCATTATATTTGCTTCACTATAATTTGTAATTTTGTATAAAAGTATATGAGAAAATAAACAAAACTTTTCAAACAAAACATTTTCCTTCTTCAGCAACCTGTCTCCCATTTAAATATAGTATATATATATATATACACACACACACACACACACACTATATGTATATATATACTATATACATATTTGTGTTCAAATTTGCATTTTTTTACTAAATTTTTGTATGTTTATTTCCAAATTTTCATAGCTTCATGAAGATGTAAAATATTGAGCATTTTATAGTATATCAATGTAATTAAGTGATGAATACTATCTAACAACTTTAGCAAACTCACCTGTCATGAATAATATGCTGGTCTGCATCATACATGCAAAAGGGACGCTCTATTGTTGTACACTCAGTCATAAACTCTATAGACCCTCCTGTGTCAGCTGAAATGTCACATATTGCCACAAGTCTGAAAATAACATCAATACTTCAATGAGAGGATGGAATTCTGAAGTCTCCAACAAGACTAAATAGGAGAGGAGTTTGGAACAATTTTCAATGTGGATGCCAAATATTTTCCAGGCTCTTAGGGCATTTTTTCTATATCTCATTCTTCTGCACTGTTCTGTGATACAGAAACTCTTCCCAATATGAGTTTTAATCTCCACAAGAAAAAAAGAAATAAAAGAAAAGAGAAAAACAAAAGCAGAAAATCGCTTTCCTAGAGAACTCATTAATAGACTAAAGTCAACGTAGTTAGCTATCTCTAAATAACTCAGAAAGGTTCAATTATGTTACCTCCACCCTGTTTAGTATTGCATAGTTTTACATGTGATTACACAGAAATCTCTAGAATTATGAACAAAAATCTCAGTCCAGCATTCAAAAGGTTGACTACAATTTTTCTGCACAATCTCGAATTACCACTTGCATATATGAACCTATGTAGAGCTAGACTGTCACATTTAGCTCCCTAAATATGCTTTGTTGTCTCCATATTTATTAAGCACCAATCCTTTCACTTGGAATTCTTGTTCTCCTCACTTTTCCCTTTAAGGTGAGCCCACCTTCTGCTTTCTTCTAAACCCTAGTGATGTTGTTGCTCCTAGCATTCCCTTGGCATTTACTGGATGCCAGTTACATGTCTAGAAAAGCAAACATATCTTTTACTCCTCCACAAATATTTATTGATTAATTAATTCATTCAATATTTAACAATATTTGAATGCCCATTATATATCAGGCAATGTACTAGGTGCTTGTGGCCAAGATAAACAAACCCCCTATCCTTAAGGAGATTAAGTTCCAGGAAGAGGAAGAAAAATTATAAACATCAGAAAATAAATGAGAAACTTCAAAACAAAAAACAGGAGTAACAAACTAGAGATAGAGTTGGGAATGGAGAAGCAAGAGAAGACTTCTCTGGGGAGAGGGTTTCAGAGCCGCATGCGGCATCACAGAAGTCAAAAGAAGAGTGTTTCAAGAAGTGCGGATGGGCTGGGCATGGTGGCTCATGCCTGTAATCGCAGCACGTTGGGAGGCCAAAACATGAGGTCTGTTTAGGGCCTAGAGATTTAGACCAGCCTGGGAAACAAAACAAGACCCCATCTCTAAAAATAAATACATAAAATAAAATTTTAAAAAAAGAAGGAGGGATGGTTAACAATGTTGAGTACTGCCAAGAGGTCAAGAAAGATAAGGCAGAGACGTAGTCATTAGAAATTAAGTCCTGTGATATGTGGGGACATCACATTCTGTGATCCTCTAATAATGGAAGCAGCTGGTAAAAACTGCCATCGTTGCTGAAGTAGAATGCTTACTTGTGTGGTAATGCAGGGCAGCCTTCCACACCAGCAGTTGAGAACTTGCCTGGAACCAGGAGACTCTGAGCATCTTGGCGAGTTAGGAGGCGAGGAGTGTTTTGTTCCCAGTAGATTCCATTAATTAAGCAAGTTGTATAGGGTGCAATCTGTAATGCAAGTTTCAGGTTCAAGAAAATAGAAAATAACCTATTTTAATACAGTATACTGAAAGAGAGCTATCAGTAAAGTCTATGAGAAATAATTAAATATAACTTCTAATTGATTTGCTTATTGTCCAGGTCAGTGTCCATCTTTTGAGGTAAAGATAATAATTCTACACCCAGATTTCAGTGTAGAATTACCCCATAACAGAGAAATATATGACTATAAATACATTAATATGCTTATTCTATAATGTACTGCATGCCAAAAAAAAGGACACACACACACACACACACACACACACACACACACACATAGAAAACAGTGGACCTAAAATTCTATTTCCAGCTCTACTACCTGTAGGGTATGACCTAAATCATGCTACCTCAACTTCTCTGGGCTCTATTTTTCTTACCTGCCAGATAGGGATAATACACACCCCATTCCTCAAAGGAATGCTGTGAAGATTAAATCAGATAACATCTGTAAGCTCCATGGAGAAATGAGCTACACACATGCATACATGGTAACTAGGTCATTATCAGTTTTAGGATGCATCCAATCACCAATACTTATGTGATTGGAGAAATGAGAAGGAATAAAGATTTCCTAGATTCAAAATTGATCAGTTTGAAACTATGTTCATAATTTTTCTTCTTCAAACATCTCAAACTGAAAGTAAAAGTTCTTCTCTCTAACATGCTCTGCATGATATAAGGGCTAAACTTCATGCCAAAATCTAAAAATGCTACATTGGTCAAACATATTTAAAATTATTTAAAGCATTCCTTTCCACAATAAATGCATGCATTTTGTTAAATTTATTTCTTGGTTTGTTAGTTTATCTGGGGGAAGACTGTTGCATGGCCAGTGACTATAGAACACACAAATATATTTTATTTCTTATGAGATAAAGCCAGTGTGTCTCATCAAAGGATTTGATTTGTAAGTATAATAGCTTTTTCATACAGTGGGAATGGTCTGCACTTATACAGAAACACTATGTCACCCTCACCCCCTGAATCAATGGCATGTATTTCAAGATTGCTGGCTGAGATTATGGTTGTAATTTGTGGCCATGTTGAGACCTGAGACCAAATCTCATAGGCACTGTGCTCTGCCCAAAGTGCTAACTAGTCCAGGATAAATACAGAAAACAGTAACCCAGAGGAAATGGCTTAGAGCTATTGGGCACATGTAGACCTGAAGCAGAAATGGAGACAGTGAAACAAAGAGTATGTCCACAGAAACCACCAAAAGCACTAAAATGCCCCTAAAAGACAACAGCTCCAAAGGCCAACTCGTGATACCCAAAGGACTCACAAAAGGAAAACTGAAAGCCAATGTACAATTCATAATTTCTCTTTTTGAAAACAGCCTACCTACACTGTATCATAAGCAACTAACTTAAAAGCTGAATACCATACTCACATCAGTATTAAAACGACTTATGTAGCGCTCAGGATGTTTGTCATACTCTGCAGGATCATACACACCATCTGTTTTCCTGACAAGATGATGATGGCGACTTAACACAGTCCCATACACTTTTCTGAGGTCTTGCAAAGGAGAAAGAAAGAAATTAGTAAAGTGAGTGACAATAAAAATTTATGGTGATAAAATACTATAACACGGAGACTGTTAAAAACATTAAAAGTTAGTCATCCCCTGTCTTTACCTCCAGTTTGGGAAACTTCTTTTAACTCATGAGGTTCCACATATTCACAAGGTAGCTCATTAAAGACTGCCTGGGCTCCCTACAAATAACATGTGAATAAAAATCAAAAAATCAATAGAAAAAGAACAAACATGGTTTTCTGCAAAGATTTTGATCATGTTCCCAGCAATTATATAGCTCCACTTGCCTTCCCTACAACCAGAATTGAAACATAGAAATAGAGATGAGCTACTTGCAAGCTGTCTGCTAGCTAGCTTTTATTTCTGTTTGAACAGCACACATTAGAAGGGGCTTTAATGTTTATTCTTTTTTATTTAAGTCACTCAGAGTATCCATCAGAGTGTTTAGAAATGAGGGCACAATAAAATATTTCCATTTATTTTAAATCCATTGTAGAAATTATTTCAAATGGGAAAACTATATTTCCTACAAAAGAAATAATCGGATGCTTACCTCACAATATAATATGAATAATGATTTTCTATTTGTAAAATACTTTCTTTGAAGAAGGAATCGTTTTACAATTACAAGTTTCTATAGGAGATTACAAATACATTCTTAAAACCACCAGAGAAGGAAGAAAGTATAAATTCCAGTCTTAAGCAAATCTTCTTAACATCTTGTTTGCAAAACTCTGAGTAGTCTTGAAAAATGGACATTGTGAGGTCACTTTCAAACTCTTGGACATTTTGGTAATGAAGGTAAAACAGATCACACTCAGAACAGACCTTTTTGCTATTAACAATGAATTATCTCTTTTATTTATTTATTAATTTTTTTGAGACGGAGTCTCGCTCTGTCACCCAAGATGGAGTGCAGTTGTGCGATCTTGGCTCACTGCAACCTCCACCTCCCAGGTTCAAGTGATTCTCCTGCCTCAGCCTCCTTAGCAGCTAGGATTACAGGTGTGCACCACCATGCCTGGCTAATGTTTGTATTTTTGGTAGAGACGGGGTTTTACCATATTGGCCAGGCTGGTCTCGAACTCCTGACCTCAGGTGATCCACCTGCCTTGGCCTCCCAAAGTGTTGGGATTACATGCGTGAGCCACTGCACCCAGCTGAATTATCTCTTTTAAAAAAAGAAAAACAAAGAAAGAAAAAGTATTCCAAGACTCAGATACCTAGCCATCAACTAAAAACTACATGTGTTGTATGTATGTGTGTATAGATAGACACACACATATATATATACACACATACACACACACATATATATATACACACACACGTACATATACACATACACACATATTTGGATCATTACTACTCTTCACTATGAGAAAAATACATTGGTAAGAAAAGTATCAAAAATTTCATTCAGTCCATTTGAAATACCCACAAAATGCCTGCCTACATCATTAGGGTTAGTTTCAGAGTTTTGGATTGTTTACAGAAGAAAGGTAAAATTTACCTTAGAAACATTACCAGTTCCTGTGAACACAAATGTTAAGGGCCCTATTGACTTAGGCATCAAACCTAGAGATATTTCATAGCCAGCATCACGGACAGCTTGCACAGCCTGACTGCTATTCCTGTAGTTATGAGCCATGCCAATGTGCTGAAAACAAACATAAGCAACTCAAGTTACTCCACCAACAATTTTTAATTCTTAAAGAGTCAGATATGTTTTCCAAAAAAATAAGCAAAATAAACATCTCTCACCATAAAAGGTGTGTGATGTCCCAAAGCAAGGAGCCTTAAACCCATTCCATGTAAAATGTTGATCATCCCTGTTACAGAAGCAGACCAATAAAAAGACTATTAGTTGGGAAGAATTTAAGCTGTTCTCTCTGCCCGTTCTCCAATCTGTGTAGTGCCCTGCAGAGTACAAATACAGCATCTCAGATTTGGAAGAGGCCTCAGTGGATCTTATCCATCCTCTCAACTTTCTGGCATCAAATGCACTAACCCAAATGCATCCCCACCTATTCCTTCCACCTTCAATCCTGATAAAATAGAAAGAGTTCCTCTTCTTATCTAATGCTAATCTCTCCACATTGGCTCCCATCCCTTCCTGCCACCAAAGAATTGATTACTGAGTTACTCCCTTCACTATCCTTCCCTATTGCTTCATTCTTATCAGCATTTAAACATGCTGCCATGTCTCCATACCAAAAGCAAATGAACAAACAAAAACAAAGTCACCATTAACCCTAGGGTTCCCATCATCTATTTAGTGACCTAAATAGCTAAACTCAGTGGATACATTGTAGATCACGTCAGAACTACTTGGCAATGCAGACCTCTTCTTCGTGGAAACAGAGTGCCCCTCAGCATCCCAACTTCAATTTTTTTTTATCGTACCTTTCTGTAGGTTTCTCTTCCTGTGGCAACTCCTTTTATATTATTCACCCTCAGGATTCTGTCCTGGGCTCTATTCTCTTTCATATCTACATTTGTCCCTAGATGACCTTAGATAATCTCATCTAGTCCAAAATTTCAAGTATTATCTATATGCAGATGACCTCAAATCTGTTTTTCCAAAACAGATTTTTCTTTTGATTTCAAAACCTAGCCAGACACCTTCTTACGCCTGTAGCAAAGACCTCAGCATCCATTAGTTCCTTATTCTTTTTATGAAAGAAATTTCCATGCTCCTCACCCCATGACACGCATCCCTACCAAATTTTCTTTTATTGTTTTTCTAAAGTCAACTTATAAAGAAATAGTTTATATACAACAAAATGCACCCATTTAAACTGTATAGTTCGGTAACTGTTAACAAATAGACACATCTGTGTTATTACTACCATCATCAAGATGCATAGTATTTCACCAACCTCTGGTCTCCACAACTACTGATCTTTCTCTCTGCATAGATTAGGTTCTTCTAAAGTTTCATGTAAATGCAATTTTAAACAGTCATCTCTCAGTATATGCAGGGGGTTGGTTCTAAGACCCCTGCATATGTCAAAATCTGGGCATACTTAAGTCCCATGGTCAGCCCTGTGACACCCACCTATATAAAAAAAAGTGCCCCCCCCATAAAGGTGGGTTTTGCATCCCATGAATATAAGTGGACTCATGCAGTTCAAACTTGTACTGTTTAAGGGTCAGTTGTACTCTTTTACATTGTGTCAGCTTTCCCTCAGCATAATAATTTTGAGGTTCATACATATTTTGTGTGTATCAGTAGTTAGTTTCTTTTTATTGATGAAGAGTTTTTTCATTTCCATTTCAGTTTATTCCTCTGCTGATCATTTAGGTTGTTTCCAGGCTATTATAAATGGAGTTGCTATAAAAAATTATTTGTATAAAATATTGTATTTCTCTTAATAATTGCCTATTAGTGGAATTTATTTTGAACCTTGATATTTAAGTTTTTCATTTCTTCTTGAGCTGATTTCGGCAATTTGTGCCTTTTGAAAATTTATCTAGTTCATCAAGGTTGCCAAATTTATTGACCTATTCAAAATATTCCTTTATCCTTTTAATATTTGTAAGATATTGTGATAGCCCTTGCATTCCTTCTTAGTAAATAGTGTCTTCTCTCTTTTTTTTAATCAGAGATGTTAATCAACATTATTGATATTTTTCAGAGAACCAGGTTTTGGTTTCATTGATTTTCTCTATTCTTTTCCTGTTTTGATTTCATTAATTTTCTTGGTATCTTTATTATTTCTTTCTTTCTATTTGCTTTTGAGTTTATTTCTCTTTAATTTTCTAGTTTCATATGGTGGAAGCACAGATTATTAATTTTAAAACTGTCTTCTCTAATAAAAGAATTAAATGTTGTAAATTTCCTTTTAATTACTACTTTATGCTCCACATATTTTGATAAGCTATACTTTAAATTTTTATTCAACTAAAAATATCTTCTAATTTTCCTATGATTTCTTCTTAGCCCATCAGTTATTCAAAAATACACTGAATATCTTCCAAATATTTGGAAATTTTCCAAATATCTTTCTATAAAAACTTCTAGGGCAATTTTATTACAGTTAGAATACATATTGTATGATTTCAAACTTTTAAATTTATTAAGAATTGTTTTGCGATTCATTGTATAGGCTATCTTGCAGTTTTTAGGCCATTGATATATATTCATATACCTAAATTTAAAGCTACAATGTTGCTGTTTGTGTTCTTGTTTTATTTAAACTTTGTACCTTTTTATGCACTTTTTCTTGTATTTTTGCTTGCACTGTGTATTTCTTAGTATGAAATTTTACTTCCATTATTGGCTTATTAGCTCTAGAGCCTTGTTTTTAGTGATTGTTCTAGGTTATCATATGCATCTTTATCTTATTATAGTCAACTATCAAGTAATGTTATACCATTTCAGGTATAATAAAAGAACCTTACAAAACTATGTTTCTACTCCTCTTCTCCCATTCATCTTTATTGGTGGCATAAGTTTTATTTCTACCTGTGTTATGAATATAATACATTGTTTCATTTGAAACTATCAATTAGTTTTTAAAGAATTTTTCTTTTGGAGACAGTTAACTCACTTTGTCACCCAGGCTGGAGTGCAGTGGCATGAACACAGTTCACCGCAGCCTCAAACTCCCAGACTCACGCAATCCTTCTACCTCAGCCTCCCAAGCAGCTGGGATACCAGGCACACACTACCAAGCCCAGCTAATGTTGCATTTTTTTGTAGAGATGGAACTTCACCATTTTTCCCAGGCTGGTCTCAAACTCCTGAGCTCAAGCAATTCACCTGCCCTGGCCTCCCAATGTGCTGAGATTACAGGCATGAGCCACTGTGCCCAGCCATAAAGAAAAGTTTTAAAATAAGATATGATGATTTTTATACTTGTTTACATTCTACCATTGGTAGTGTTCTTTGTTTCTTTAATTCAATCCATATTTTCAACTGATTTCATTTTCCTTCTGCTTGAGAAATTTTTAAAATATTTCTATGGCAGTGAATTGTATTAGCTTTCATTTGACCAGAAAATCTATATTTAATCTTCACTTATTAGAAAGATGTCCAGAAAGGTATTAAAAAGATATTCTCTTTGGAAAGATACTGTACTGTACATAAAATTATAGGTTGGTTTGTTTTCTATCAGCACTTTAAAGATGTTGCTCCATTTTCTGCTAGCTGAAACTGTTTCTGATTAGAAGTTTTATGTTTATCTTATTCTATGTGTATTGTTTCTTTTTCCCATTATTTTTAATTCTCTTATTGTTTTTTAGCAAGACAATTATGATGGTTCTAGTGTCATTTTCTTTGTGATTTTTTTTATTTCTGTTTTTGACTTGGGGTTTGTTGAACTTTACTTATCTGTGTATTTATAATTTTTATCAAAATATGGGAACATTTTGGTCACTATTTCTTTAAATATTTTCTTCCTTCATCATTGCAGTAGAAACTAAACAAAACGAAGCATAAAAAGAAAAAAAGACTAAGGAAAAAAAAACAGAATTTAAGTGACAGGTGGTGATCAAATTGTCTAATATGTGTGTATTTGGAGTCCCAGGAGGAAAAGAGGGAGGTGAAATGAAAACAAGCCTTTAGAAAATCAATGTAATCCACAAACAATTGCCTGTTAGAACAAAGCCCAGTGGTCCTGAAACGAAAACAACAAAATCTAACAATCAACAATGTAAAATGAACTATGTCTGGCATTCAGTAAAAAATTGAGTCTTGCAATGGAACATTAACTTGGAAATATTCAGCAACAGAAACAAACCCAGAAACAAGAAATGACAGAGATGCTGCTCAATATGCTCAATGTTTAAATGAAAACACAAACAAAATGAGGAGTAGAAGAAATCAATCTTTCGTGTATCTATAAATCAATAGACACTACAGAAAAAAAATCTATATATCTTCTTTACTCCTCTGCTTATGTATAGATTTTCCTCTGTAGTGTCTATTGATTGATTGACTGATTTCTTCTATTTCTCTACTCATTTTGTTTATATTTTCATTCAAAACATGAATATACTGAACATTTATTATAGCCATTTTAATCTATTTGCTAATTATATGTCTCTCAAATTAGGCATTAGGCTCATCTTTAAGCTTTTATAGGAGTGAATTTAGAACAGGCTTTATTAAGAGCTGGTTTAACCACACACATCAGGGCTTCCCTGAAAGCCTTATATATTCAGTGAAATCTCTCTACTCTGGCTGATGGGACAAACTCTGGGAACAGTTTGCCATAGAGTTCCCTGGCATTGTTCTTTTTCTCAAATTGTTCCTCAGCCAGTCTCATGAATTTTCATCCTCCACTCAGCAAGATCCCTAAGCATATTTCTAGAACATTATTTCTTCATTGCTTCCCCCTCTTTGGTACTATGTGCTGTCACATCCAGCCATGTCAGGCTCCCCAACCCCTATCTCCTCAGCTCAGTGAGTCCACCAGGCTTTGTGTCACTTTCTCATATTCACACCGTCTGGAAATTTCTCCAGACAGAAAGCTAGAGTGAACATAGATCTCACCTAATCTATTTTCCATCTATCAGGGATCACGAGTCTGTACTGCCTGCTGTCCAATGTCTCATAACATTGTTTTCTACATCTCATCCAATTTTTCTAGTTGAATAATGACAGGACAGTAAGTCTGAACTCAGTTAATCCTTCATGGATGGAGAGCACATGGTTTTAGCAGCAGACATAGTTGCCCAGTTATAGATTACATTTCTCAATCAATTTTAACCAACGGGTATGAGCAGAAATAATATGTTCAAATTCTGTGTCACAGCCTTAGAAAGGAAGCTGCTTGCCTCCACTTCATTTCTCTCCTTTCCACTGACTGGAAAATAGCAACCTGAAGGGTCACCTTAGAAATGAAAGCCAAGTGTTGACAATAACAGAGCCGTCCCCTCATCCCACCATCCCTAGACTACTCATCCCTGGACTTCTAGCTTATGTAAGTTCTATTTTATGGGGTCTCCATTACAGCAACTTAGTTTGTAATCTACTAACATATTGTCCTATACAGAACTCATTTACTCTCTTCCTCCAAATTCTTCTTCCATTTCTGTGGGTACTGAAAGAACTGAATCACTGTCCAAGTTGGTAACCTGGATGTCATCTTTAAAGTTTCTCTCTCACCCCCTCACCCCTGCATCCAATCAGTCACCACATCCTATGAATTTCACCTTCTAAATATTTCCAAGAACCACATATCCTTCTCTCCATATACACTTTAATTATGAATTTATTTCTATTCCTTAAAACTATTCTTTTTCCCCTCTTCACTTTGAGCTTTGCACACTTGTACTGTCTTCCCCTACTTCCTTGAATAGTTTTTCATCATTCTTCAGATCTCAGCTTCAAAGGCACTTTTTAAAAGAAAGCTTTTGCAACAGCTAAGTTCAAATAACTTTCTTTTTTACTCTTCTACTTTTTGAAATGGAGTCTTGCTCTGTCTCCCAGGCTGGAGTGCAATGGCATGATCTCGGCTTACTGCAACCTCTGCCTCCTAGATTCAAGCAATTCTCCTGCCTCAGCCTCCCGAGTAGCTGGGATTACAGGTAACTGCTACCACACCTGGCTAATTTTTGTATTTTTAATAGAGATGGGGTTTCACTATGTTGGTGAGGCTGGTCTTGAACTCTGGACCTCAGGTGATCCACCCGCAACAACCTCCCAAAGTGCTGGGATTACAGGCGTGAACCACCATGCCTGGCCCCAAATATCTTTCTTACAGCAATTAGCAGTAGCATTGTATTTGTGTTTACTTGCCTGAATACTTCTCTAAGAACATGAAACACATCCTATTCATGGATGTGGTCCTATTTCTGAATATGGTGACTTCTAAATAAATGGTCCTAATTCTGATGTATTAATTCTATCTAGGTAAATAAAACCCTCATCTGGATGAGTCCTGAAAGGCCCTAGGAATCATAGTCATCAGAGGTCTCTCTACTACTGCTTTTATACTAAGAAATTTAATTTTCTGTTAGTCTAATAGAGCTGATTTGATTTGTGTGTTGGGTGAGAAAAGGCATTTTTTTTTTAGATGGAGTTTTGCTCTGTCGCCCAAACTGCAGTGCAGTGGCCTGATCTCGGCTCACTGCAACCTCTGCCTCCTGGGTTCAAGCAATTCTCGTGCCTCAACCTCTTGAGTAGCTGGGGTTACAGATATGCACCACCACCAGCTAATTTTTGTAGTTTTAATAGAGATGGGGTTTCACCATATTGGCCAGGCTGGTCTCAAACTCCTGACCTCAAATGAGCTGCCTGCCCCCGCCTCCCAAAGTGCTGGGATTACAGGTATGAGCTACTAGACCCTGCCTTAATTGTTTTTAAGTGAAAACATTTTATGAACTTTAAATTTTTGCTTAGATTTCTTTATTATTTAAGAAGCAGGTGGATTTGAGTATAACATTAATAACAAGCAAAATGACATAAACCATAATAAGGAATTTTCTACTTTTATATAACAAGATCAAACAACGCCAAACTCATCACCTTCCTTATTAGATCTGCAAGTAGTCTGATCTGAAACAGAGCTATAAAACACTGTGGTGTTTCTTGACCAAACAAGGTTCAAAATGTTAACTGGACAAAATTCCTGTCCCTGGACCTTTCTTCCTTTTCTCTTTTTCCCTATCTTCTACTTCCCAATGTCTCATTACCAAACTGACAACTCCTTCTAGCCTTTTGAAAGGAACTACCTAAAAATCAGAGCGTATTTGTAGTTGTTATCCTTCTCCCTGCTTTTTCTTTTGAATTTTTGCAATTAAATATTTTTAACCATTTATCTTCATACTTTATTCCACTTGTATGCATCATCCTTCAGCATATCTTCATTTTTGTTTTATTTTCCATGGAAATAAACACTCCTATCTCCTTGCCACAGAAAAGAGAAAATTCACAGTTATTCCCCAAGCCAATTTAGAAAGTGGGTGATGTAAGCTCTGGCGTACTTACCTGCCACACCAGCCCACTGTCCAAATGCCACTACCCGTACTCCTCTATGATCCACCATTTTCTCATAATCAATAAGTCGAATTTCCTGAAAAGGGGATAAAAGAATTTCCAACTGGACCCATTAAGCTTAATGTAACAAGTAAAGATATATATGAGCAAGTAATTATTTCACTTTTTTTCCTCTGAAATATATCTTAACTTGCTACCAGAAGTTACCATCAGGCATACCATGAAATATTTAGAAAACACCAGGTAGCAAACCAATGGTAGGTTTGTAACTGGAAATGAAAAAATGATCATAGCAGGTGCTATACACCCTTGATGATAGGCAATCAAACAATAAAGGTAGAATTTCCTTTACCTTTTTGCCCCCACCCATCCAGCATCATCTACTAACATCTACTAACATATCTACAGCCCCACTCATCCTTACATCCTTCCTTCTGGGCAAAGAAAACAGATCCCTTTTGAGATGAATCTCTGAGCTAGATCCTAGCTTCTCTTATGTCCTCCAAGACCACTCTTCTTGAACTGTTACCTCTTTTTCACATCTTCCCTCTTTACATTGTTTCTCAACCATTCTAAATATACTTAGGTCTCTATTACCTGGAAAATAATAACATTCTCTGTCAAGTCCAAGCACAGATATTTTTCTCTCCTCCTCCTTTTTTCCCTCTGCTTCCTTTTACAGGTAACCTTCTTCTTAAAAGCCATAATGATCCCTGCATTTCTCTTCCTTTCCTTCACTAAAAACACATTCTTCTCTTTCCTTGAAAACCTTTCCCCTCTCAGGAAAGTCTTAGTAATTCAAGCTTAAAACATCACAGTGCATTGTAATTATATAGTATTTTAAACAGTAATTTTATTTCCTCAAAGATCATATAATTTTTGTCATGTTCATGAATTTAAGAATGTTTATTCTTCATCCAACTCCAAGTCATTGGTTACAAAATGCTGCCCAAAAGCAGCCCTGCCAGGTCAGTTTTTGCTAATTTTCTTATAATGAACAAATTAAAATAACAAAAAATGTTCCAACAGTACTTTATAAAGACCTTATTTGCTTAAGGTGGAACATTCTTCATATAGTATTATTTCCATTAGTTGCTTTTGAACTTGTTCTTTAGAAACACTACAAATAAACTGTCACCCACGTCGACTGTCTTTGGAATTAATTGGAGAGTATTTTATACTGCTCTATAATATGTGTTTTCCCATTTTTTTTTATTGTTTATGAACTCTCCAATCCTCTGCCCTAATCTCAGATTCTAGCTCAAACATCTTGAGGATGTTGACCTTAGATTTCTTTATCTATATTCCCTTCCTGTGTTCATCCAGTCTCATGGCTCTAGATACCATCTAGTCTCTGACAACTACAAAATGTCTATCAGCAGAAGCTGCCTCCCTGAGCTTCAGACTCATCACAGCCCACTTGGCTTATCCCTTTACATGTCTAATAGAATATTAAACTCAGCAGATCCCAAACTCAACTCTCAATTTACCCACCTACGCCTTTTTCTCTTTTAGTAGCATCAGCTCATTCCATGGCAATTGCTTTCAGTAGCTCAGGCCAAAACCTGGAGTCATTCCTGACTCCTCTCCTTTTCTCATATTCCACCTTTATGTTATCAGTAAATCCTGTAGGATCCACCTCTAAAACACATCCAAGATTTGTCCACAGAATCACAACTTCTACCTCTACCACTTGCAGGTGTAGGCCGCCATCACTTGTGAGCTGCAGCCTAGACCAGCCTAAGTAAGCAGCCTTCTTGGAAATTTTGCTCTCCTCCTCTCACCTCCAACCATTACTGACACAAGACAGAATAAGCATTTTTGAACATGGTCTACTCTAACCCCACATGCTAAAATACCCTCAGGCCTTTGCATTACTATTCTGCCTGCTTAAAATACTCATCTCAGATGTACATGGCTCAGTCCTTCACCTCCTTCAGGTTGTTGCTCAATGCCACTTTCACAATGGGCCTCCTGCCCTGGACCATCCTATTTAAAATAGCATATTCACTTTCCAGTGCCCAGGACTTCTTTTCTCCTTCAATATTATATTTATGCTCATCACACATATTGCCAAGTGGCATACCGATCTTATTTATTTAGTATGTCTCCTTCCACTACAATGTAAGCTCTGTGAAGATAAGCATACTTTACTCTTTTGCTCTTTCATTGGAACAAACAGTATCAGACACATCATCGGCACCGAGTAAATATTTGTTAAATGAATATCCTGTGTTTTAAACACCTGATAGTTTTCTTCATAGTGTTTACATCTCAAAAATGCATTTTCCCTTATGAATGTGAATAAATGTAAAAACTGTCTGTAGTCCACTTCTGGCATACAGAGTGTGCAACCCAGTCAAGTCACTTTACCTCTCAGGGTCCCATCTGAAAAATAAGGTGGTAGATTATATGATCCCTGAGTTTATTTTCAGCTCTAAAATTCTATTTGGTAATATATGGCCAATTGGCCTTATAAATTGATAAATTGTTTAGGGAAAAGCTTTTATCATTCTTTCCATTTCAGAATATAAAAGGAATGCAGTGTTTAGTTCCTCTTAAACTAAAAGAGGAAAGAAAACTAAATCTCCACTTATTAAAAGTAAAAAATACTATTTTTCTACATTAATATTTATAAATATTAATCACTAGTTACCTTTTTTAGAATCTCATCCAACAAGCCCATATTGGCCTCCTGAGCTTTTATTGTGTGGGAGAAAAATGCATAAGTCTTCCTGGACATTAATTTTTCCTCTGGAGGTCTTTTAACTCCCAAAATTAGACAAGCTTCAGAAATATCCTCCTGAAGAATGCCACCAGCTTTGACATATTCCTGAAATTGTAATTATGATGAAATGTTAATATTCTGATTTGTTTTCTTGAATAAAATGTGTAGCAAATAAAGAGACAACAAATCTTTTGAAGGAATAAAATCTGTATGAATTAGAACAAATAATAGAATAACTACTTATCATATTTGTACTTGTTGGTTAAAGATAACTGTATTATGTTCAACACTTACAGCATAAAATAATTAGAAAACTCAGGATACACATATGTTTAAGAAGAGTTTATAATTTGGTGATATCCACTAGCACATGTGACTTAAGCATACTTGTGAAACGTATATTTTGTACCAACCATACACTGAAATAGTAAATGCCAAATTGTGATTTATTACTCAGTTGTATTTTTAAAAGATAAGACATAATTATAACATTTATTTTTCATTGGGCCAAGTTCATATTTATTACTGTACTAACTGTATACTAGTCTGTGGTAGAGATGAGATGTTAAGATATAAGGAAATATTGTCAAGATCCCTTCTATAAAGGAGTTCACAAAATATAGTAAAAAGTAGTCTGGAGTGGAGTAAATGACAAATTCAAAACATTATGATCATCAGCATCTAAGTGATATGCGACTTTAACTGATATTGAGATAATTCCTAGGTGGGATAATCAAAGAAATAAGAAAGTTAAATTAACCTGAATGGTAAGATAACCAGAGAAATATGAAAATTTAAATTAATCTGAATGGATACCTAAAATTTAGAGAAATGAAGATGGGAAACACAAGATGGTAATATCAGTAAGAGGCATTGAAGGCATATAAAAAATATGAAGGGAGAGGAGTAAAGAGATATTTACAGCACATGAGTAAATTGATTTGGAAATGTAGGTTGAATATCATCATGGCTAATATGAGCTTTATTAGATAATAAGTAACAATAATCATTGATATGTATTAATAAATTACTGTGTACTTTGCTAAGCTCTTTGCATGAATTATCTCATTTAAATTTCATACAACTTTCATGAGGTAAGTACAATTATAATCCTCATTCAATCAATGGGAAATCTGAGGCTCACACATTTAATTGAGATTGCATAACTATTACATGAAAGCAATAGAAAAACATATCTGATCTTTAGATAAAAAAGTATAACCTAAGCAGAATTAAAAGAGCATCCATGATAGCAGTTGAACCACAGATAGATTTAGTTAGGAATCTACTTCAAAGGAAAGTAGAGATGAATAAGAGAGATAAAGAATGAACATACAATTTCTCCCTGGTTTCTTCAAAAGCAGTCCATTTTCTCATTTGTAGTAGATTGGAAAATGAACGAAAGATCTGTACAATGGAGTACTTACCACACAGCCTTTAAATAAAGTGAAATATCTCTAAGAACTTACATAGAGCAATGTTCAAGATACGTTGTTACTAAAGAAAAAAAGATACAAAGAACATATATAGTAGACAGCCTTCTGTATAAGAACAAAAGAGAAATAAATACATAAATACACACAGGTGTTAATTTTTGCAAAAAAGGAAACAAGAATGATAGATCAGAAACAAAAGTAACCTTTGGGGTGGGTGAGAATTGGACATAGGGCATTAAAATGAAAATATGACTTCATTTCTGGAATTTGTAAATGTTCTACTTTGAAAAATAAAATTAAATCAAAAAATGAGAAAGCAAACATTAAAATTGAATAGATACAATAATATATAAATCTAGGTGGATATTAGATTGATGATGAAACCACACCAAAAAAATAATTCAAACAAGTTAGTTAATACAACACTCTAAATGTTCATTGTCAGATATATTCTAAAGGCAAAAAAACAAAACAAAACAAAAATCAAAGAAATAGTAAACTTCATTTAGTGGGCTTATTGTTAGATGTAATAATAGTATTGTGATCCTGACACTATTTTATATGTATTACAGGATAAAGCAAACAATATACATTAATATTAAAGAATTAAGATTTTTACTGTTGGAGAAAACAGATGCAAATATAAAATTTTAAAGATAAAAAAATTCTGCAATGTTAAATTTTAATTTTCCTGGACATTAATTTTTCCTCTGGAGGTCTTTTAGTATCAGTATTAACTCAAGATTGACTAATATATGTGTATGTGTGGGCATCTGCTTGTGTTTATTTCTAAGCTCTGTACACTAAAAGAGCCTAAGAGCAACAATATCTCAATAACAATAAACATGCTTAACACCACATACCAGATCTTGGTTTCTATATACTAAAAGAGATCAAGGCTTCTTGGTGAAATTATTAATTTCCTGATGTGGGGCAGGAAAGGTACAAGGTGAGACTAGGACAATTTGTTATTCTAAGAAACAAGAAAGCTCAAAGGTAAATGGATTCATATCAAAGGACAGAGATGCCCCCTTGAAAGGACTCGCACTAACCAATTTTGGGATAATTCAGACATTAAAAAGAATAATGGTAAATGGATTGAATGTAAAAGGTTCATGCTTCCAAAATATATTCAAAAAAGCAAAAATTAAAGAAGCAAATGCTACGTCACACTTTGATAAACAATTCAGTTCACTGTAATAAGACACTTCACAACTCATCTTTTAAGGAACATCCTAAGATTCATCTTGTCAACATGAAGATATATATGTAAACTCCTCACAATAAGGCTTTAAATGCAAAGGTAGGAAAGTTCTTTAAAGAAGCATATTTAAACACTGAATTACAGAATTCACAGTTTGGTAAACAGTTCAATGTACTGTAATAAAACAGTTCACAACTCAAAAAAGTGGAGGGGTGGAAGAGAAATAACAGAAAACCTCTTTCTGAAGAAGAATGGCAGCAAACTTAGGGGAGGGATAAAATTAGAAAAGCATCACTTCACAAGTCTCCATGTAAGAACTAATTCAGGCAAAGATTCAATGGAGGCTAATATGAGTAGTTGTAAAGTTATTTAGGAATAAGAACATTAAAGATATTAAAATACCATCTCACAGATGACTCAATAATTGGAAAGGGTGAAATAGACTTTAACAACGAAGAGTTCTCACTGTAACCACCTCAACCAAGTGATCACACATTGCCAACCATGAGACAACCTGATGTTTTGTGCCTTTGACGTGATGCAGTGGGAAGAACATATATCACTTATGTTATATTCACGCCAAAATGTTTGACATGACACTATATAAGTCGTGGGCTCTTTTAAAAAGAGTCTATGTCAGCCAGGCATGGTGGCTCACTCCTGTAATCCTAGCACTTTGGGAGGCCGAGGTGGGTGGAGCACAAGGTCAGGAGATCGAGACCATCCTGGTCAACACAGTGAGACCAACCTGGTCAACACGGTGAAACCACGTCTCTACTAAAAATACAAAACTTAGCTGGGAGTGGTGGCTCACGCCTGTAGTCCCAGCTGCTTGGGAGGCTAAGGCAGGAGAACCACTTGAACCCAGGAGGCGGAGGTTGCAGTGAGCCAAGATTGCACCACTGCACTCCAGCCTGGCAACAGAGCAAGACACTGTCGCAAACAAACAAAAAAGAGGCCGGGCGTGGTGGCTCATGCCTGTAATCCCAGCACTTTGGGAGACTGAGGCAGGTGGGTCATGAGGTCAAGAGATTGAGACCATCCTGGCCAACATGGTGAAACCCCATCTCTACTAAAACTACAAAAATTAGCCAGGTGTGGTGACAAGCACCTGTAGTCCCTGTGCTCCAGCCTGGTGACTGAGCAAGACTCCGTCTCAAAAACAAAAAAACAAAAAGAGCCCATGTCAATGTCAATATCACTGAAACAAAATCAGAAAGGCATGTGCTGTTCTAGATTGAAAGAACTAAAGACACACATCAATAAAATGCAATGAAGCTTCATTAAACCTCAATTAAAAGACATTTGAGGCAATGGGAAACTTGAACATAGATGATATGATATTATGAATTATTAATTTCTTAGATATGAAAATAATATGGTGGCTATGTAAAAAACTGGTT
This sequence comes from Cheracebus regulus, assembly GCA_963574635.1. Classification (NCBI taxonomy): domain Eukaryota; kingdom Metazoa; phylum Chordata; class Mammalia; order Primates; family Pitheciidae; genus Cheracebus; species Cheracebus regulus. Next base: position 62,507 of record CAUYQU010008446.1, on the reverse strand, counting down.
TATTCCAAGGAGATACACACTGAAGCATTTGGTAGTAATGAGTTATGAAGTCTGTGACCTACTTTATAATAGTTCAGGAAAGGAAAAATATATGTATATATGTATATATTACTAAAATGGGAATGGGAGTCCAACCTATCCCATAATATTATTTTGAAGCACAAGTGGAATGATGAACATAACGGGCTTCTCTCAGAGTGGCAGGCAAGGTATATTCTCAAAGCAGCATTCTCTGGATGCAAGAATGGAGTCTTGTCCCCCTAGTCCCAGAACCAGGGCTGCACATGAAGGAGAGAATGACTGAAAGATATCATCTCCTAAAAGTAAATTACTTTATTCCTCTGCTGGAGTAAGCATAGAATAGGGGAAAAATAATACTTTTAACCAAAGTAAAGAAATCAAATGACACTAGCAAACATTTTATTTTCATTCAGATGCTCCCTAATTTTCATATGCAGGTTCATTTTACTCTCACATATGTTAAATTTTGGAAATACTTACCTTATCATGAATTGCCCGCCGATTCGAAGGCTGTATCAAGACCTTGTATCCCAGATTGGTGATGCCTTTGATGTGCTTGGGAGCTAGAGGAGCTCTTCTCTCCCAGGCATTCACATCCTCCCTCCGGACGGCTAACACAGCTTTGTAATGAAGATGCTTGGAGAGGCTGATCCCTAGCCTGCCCAGTGCAGTCTTATGTACTCGCAGCATCTTGACACCTGGTGACTGTAAAGACAATGTAAAGAAAGAGAAGAACAACAAAAGGCAGCATGGCTGGCAGATCAGTTCTGGTCTCCTGAGAAATCTGCAGTAAAATACAACCCGCTCTTATGAAAACAGACTCAAGGTAGAGAAAAGGGAAGAGAAAACTGGGATATCAAGTATTCCTTTACCCAAATAAAGCCAAGTTACAAAAACAAGATTATTTAACTATAACATTTTGAAAAGTATAGAGCAACGTTATGTGACACTAACCAATAACTGCTAAGCTAAAATAGCTTTTTAAATACATATATTATCAAACATTTATTCAGCACAAAAGTTTTAGACAAATTAATCTACAATCCAAATCCAGGAAGATAATAAAGAGCAAGACCTTCAGATTGGTCCAAACTTTGATGGCATCAGGTTTGAAGTTCTTATAATGGTATACAAGCTTCTTCACAATTTAGTGCCACCCTCTTTCCAGTTCATCTCTGATCATTCCCAAAACAAGTGCTTCTCAATGTGCCCCACAACCTAGTGTCAGTCAGTGAACTGTTTTTTTTTAAACTGGTTCACAATGAGATGTGTACATAAACAGAAAGTAAGCATTTAGAAGCCTTAATATCTTGTGATCATTTTCATTTATGCATTTATTTTTAGAGATGAAGTCTCACTCTGTCAATGCTAAAATGCAGTGGTGAGATCACTGCTCACTGCACCCTGGGCTCAAGTGATCCTCCTCCCTCAGCCTCCTGAATAGCTAGAACTACAGGTGTACATCACCCACCTGGCTGATTTCCTTTTTCAATTCTATGACAAATTACTGGGATTACAGGGGCGATCCATCATGTCAGGCCACAAGATCATTTTTTCTAATAATTTACTGTTACTGGATTTTACAAAAGTATTGGTCCTCAACAGATTCGAAATTTAAGAAAACCAATCAACCAAACAAAATTATTCTTTTCACCAGAGGTCTTAGAATCTTAAAAAGCAGTGTTAAATCACTCTGCTTCCACCATAGGGTCCAGACTCACCTTCACTGTTCCCCTTTGTTGGTCTAAGCATGCCAATTCCGCTTCCTGGGTTTCCTCTCCATACCATGGCCTTCTGCTGTTGTATTAAAACCCAGCCTGCCTCAACCAGTTTTCCAACTGCTATTCGAGTGAGAAGACTATATAATTCTACTCAGTCAGTCAATCAAGAAATAGTTACAAAAGGGTTACTGTGATGAATGTAATGGGCTTCTCTCAAAGTGGCAGGCAAGGTACATGGTACCTTCTCAAGAATAAATTCTACTCAAAGCAGCATTCTCTGGGTATAAGAACTGTCTTGTACCCCTAGTCACAGAACCAGGGCTGCACATGAAGGAGAGAATGATATCATCTACTAAAAATAGTTCTTTATTCCTTAGCTGGAGGAATCATAGAATATGGCGGATATAATATTTTTAACCAAATTGAAGAAATTAAAGTGACACTAGCAAACGTTTTATTTTCATCCAGATGCTCCTGAAGTTTTATATACAGGTTCATTTATTCCTATACAGAATGAATCTTGGACCAATTTTTAAAGCATAAATATCCAGGTTTAACAGTATTCTATCCATCTTCAAATGTTTACCCACATTTTGTAGCCAAATGTCATTTCAGATGATGATTTTCAGGATCATTTGAATGCTAAAACTTAGTTTTCCATGTAAAGTTGGCAGCAAAATATAAGGACTGAATGATTTTTGTACCTTCTAGAAATTTCCTACCCATCACTGCTAACACATATAGAAAAACTTTCATGAAACACATTTCTTTTATATCAGACTGCAATCTTGGAAGAGGACCAACTTGATGGAGGGGGAAGTCTTGAGCAAACAATTAAGCATACAAGTACATTTCCTTGGGGCAAACAACTACTTGCTCCCTGAATGGTAAATTTATAGAACACTTTACAACAGAATCAGAGAACAGACCAAATAGCGAACAGTCCAGCTAAGAAGGCTTCAGGAAGAGGTCCAAGAAGAAAGAAAGCTGCACACAGCAAGAGAAACTGCTGCTGATTAGGAGTTCAGGCTTTTCTTCAGGGCAAAATATGCATGTAAAACAGATTACCAACATTTTAGTAAAAGACTGTTATATACTGCATCTAATTTTTTTGCTTATTCATGTGCTTTTGAAATAGATTGCACTAAACCCAAACCCAAACCTGTAACCAAAAGAAAAAGTGCAATGTCCTATAGAACTTGAATTCTTTAGTACCTAATAAAACCAATTCCAAAAATAGTGATTCCTTTGAACACACACACATGTCCAGAAATCGTACCATCTTCCCAGCAGGGGCTGTGTTTCATGAATTCACAGGTGACTACATAACCCTGTATCTTTTATTATGAATCAAAATTCTTGAGTCCAACAGGAGGAACATGTGCAGAGAATTTAATCCCTCCCCCTAGCACAAGCTTGATTTTTAACCTCATTCATCCCTCACTCAGTGACAATCCCTGCTCCTTCTCCCACCACCTCCTTTGTCTGGGATGGGGCAGGAAAGCAGGAGACACAGACACAGAGACAGACACAGACACTTGTAACATACACGTATATACTTGCAAAGGCCAACTACCTTAGACGACTAGGGAAAAAGACAGAAGTGGCTGGGACTGAGCTTCAATTTATTTGGGAAGCTACTTTCACTTTCACTTTTTTCATGGAAGGCTTAAATCGTAATTTCTGTAACTTTCATTATTTAAACAAATGTAACAGTAGTTACCATTGATGAAGCATTACATGCCAAGCTCTATGCTGACCACTTTACAGACATCATCTTATTTCCTCCTTGTAAAAATCTTATTAAGCAGATACATATCCCCAGATACATATCCATGAAGAAACTGAACTGGAGTCAGATAGCATCTGTTGCTTTTAAGCGGAAGCAGGATTCCTAGTTTAGTGTTTAACATCTGGAATTTTCTCTTCTTTGCCAAAGCCTACAGATTTACATCATATAGATTCAACCCATGCTGTTACTCCAGCCAACTCTTGTTTCAGAAAGAAATCACACCCATATGGCTTTTACTTCAATAGTTACAGTCAATTATCCGTTCTCCCCTCAGCATGTGGTGCCTCTCTTGACTGTTTTTTCTGCTTTATACTGAAAATCATTTCTGAGTACCTGCCAAGATAAATTCTGGATTTCTGTGTGCTTAGAAAAAAAAAAGTTTGATTATAGTATAACTGCTAGATAATGCTTGAACCTTAAAACTTGGTCTCAGCATAGAACTTTCAAGATCTACAGTTCATCTGCTTCTAAGGTCTTCAAGAAATAGGAAATGGTGAGAATTTCTAAATTGCACTTCAGGTGTCTAGTAATTCATGGAAATGCCAATACGGGTTGCTTTGGCTTTTTCTGTTCTGGATTTTGTGGTATTTTTCAAGAATATCAGGAAATAAATTCAATGTATATTTCTGGAATGCCTTCAATGAAGCAAGGACAGAAGATAATGGTTTACTCACCACCAGCTCTAGTGAGGTTACCTGACAGTGTCAGGTGCTAATAACAGCTAATAACACAAACGAGGAGGATGTAGAAATGCAGGAGGCAGAAATGGGGGAAAGATAAAAAGCTAGAGAGAACAAAGGGGAGGAAAATAGAGAAAGAGAAGTATCACACTGGCAAGGACGGGGTACAAAACCCTTCCTCTGACAAATTGCAACAGTCTTCCCTTTGATACATGCAGGTTAACATTTCAAACATCAAAATGAAATTAAAATATTTCTTCTCTGTTTTTGTAAAACAGAACACCACTAAGGTGTACACTTTTATTTACCTAAGATTGATCAGGAATTTGAAATGTCTCTAAAAGTCATGGAAGCATTATAGTGAATTGCAGAGAGATACAGTAGCCCCTGCTTATCTGTGGATAATACATTCCAAGACCCCCAGTGGATGCTTGAAGTCTCTGATAGTCCCAAACCCTATATATACTGTTTTTTTTTTCCTATATATACATACCTATGATAAAATTTAATTTATAAATTAGGCACTGTAAGAGATTAGAAACAATAACTAATAAAATAGAACAATTACAACAATATACTGTAATAAAAGTTATGTAAATGTGGTCTCTTTCTCAAAATAGCTTAGTGTACTTTATTCACTTATTTTCAGAACAGATTGACAGTGAGTAACTGAAACCATGGAAAGTGAAAACTTGAATAAGAAGGAACTGCTGTGTACTGAGACAGGAAGATGATAGTGAAGATTGATCAGTAGCAATAGGAGAACATACTCTATAATGCTATCTTATCTTTCCATTTCTCAAGGGAGCAAGACTTAATCTTTTAATTTACTAATTACCTAATTTTGCAACAAAAACATGAGAATCAGAGGAAAAAACATGCTTGAATGTTTTTTGTATTTTCTATTATTTTCTAGAGAAAGGGAAGGAAAATGACAGAGAGAGAGAGAGAGAGAGAGAGAGAGAGAGAGAGAGAGAGAGAGAGAGACAGAGCTCAAAGCTCAGCACTCCATATATATCCCACCATTTTTTTTTCAACAACCATGAGCTGTCCTATGGTCATGGAGTACACCATCATTCTAAATCACATGGAGAAACCAAAGCAAAGCAGATTCTGTAAAATGTACTTATAAAGATTATATTTAGGAAAAGCCACTCTCATGGCAGAGAATCCCATGTGTGGTTAGAAAGGTCCTTTCAGAGTGTGAGTGGACTGGTCTTTTGTACAATTACATATATTAACATAAAAGAAACTAGTCATTTGCTTATAGTATGAATATTTTCTAATATTTAAATTATAATGAAATCCAGAAAGTCTCTTGATAGAGTTATCAAAATAAAATCTTTTGTACACTGACTAGTGCTTTTGATTCTCTTCCTTTAATTAAAAAAATATTTGGGGGCTACTTAAGATATGACAGCATGCACTTGGTAAAGCTATAAAGAAGCAGTAATCCAGTCCCTGCCCATGTTCAGAATTAGTTTTATCTAACTAAACGGTGCTGATCAATATCTGATGGTAAATTATTAAGTCTTGATTACAACCAAATATTAGAGTCAGAATGGGCCTGATAGAATATAATCTAAAACCCAGTATTACAAATGAGAATAGTGAGGCCCATAGAAATAGGGGATATTTTTCATTTTATAGAAAGCATTTTCCAAGCCTCTATTATGTATTTTTATTATGACTTATCATAATGGATGTCATAATAAGACAGTTTGTTGTTCTTGTTGGTATAACTTTTTAAACATAACTTGATTAAGATTTTTTTCTCTGCTACTTTTCAGTCAGTATTTATACCATAAAATGATATATTTGGCCAGGCATGGTGGCTCATGCCTGTAATGCTAGCACTTTGGGAGGCCAAGGCAGGCAGATCACCTGAGGTGAGGAATTAGAGACCAGCCTGGGCAACACGGCAAAACCCTGTCTCTGCTAAAAATACAAAAATTAGCCCGGAGTGGTGGCACACGCTGGTAGTCCCAGCTACTTGTGAGGCTGAGGCACAAAAATCTCTTGAACCCAGGAGGCGAAGGTTGTAGTAAGCGAAGATCATGCCACTACACTCCAGCCTGGGCAACAAAGTGAGATTGTCTCAAAAAAACAAACAAACAAAAAAAGATGTATTTAATGTTTGCAGTTTTTATAAGAGAAGAGGGTAGATGAAGAGAGCTGAGATTTTCATAGAAATTTTTACTCTTCCATCAAATATAAAAAATGTTGTAAGTCTCTTCAACCCTTTCCATAGGATCAATCTAATCAGAATACTTTTTAAGGTTACAGATCACCTACATACCCAAAGCAATGCACAAGCATTACAAGAGCATAAGAATGAAGTAAGCATTGCTCCTCTTAATTTCTGTCCCTTCTATTGGGATATGTATAAAGGATTACACATTCATTATTGAAGAAATTCAGGCCAAATATTCCAACTTTAATCCCTGTAGTTAAGAATGTGCTCTTTATCCATCTATTTTAGATCTTTAAAATAATTTCACTACAACATAATTTAGTGACTCAAACCAAAACTATCAAATCACATGGGGAGATTTCTCTTTGCCAAATTATTTGCAATAATCAGGCACATTTTGTGATTAATTATTGAGAGACTAAGAATGGGATAATAGAGTCTTTAGATGAGGAAAATAAGTTCATGGATGAACAACACTGTTTATATTCACCCTTCTAAGTAATTTAAAAAATATATATATATATATAAGTATATCTTAAAAACCCATGGTTTCCCAAGTAGCCCTGGTGTCTGTAAATAAGCATGGACAGCTCTATGGCTGTGAGTCTTAGCCTACACTAGATACTTGGTATCCAAACCATAATATTTTTGGAGAGGTTCAAAGAGTTCCAGAATTAACAGAGCACCAGGTGATGACCTATAACTAATCCAAATCCCTCCCCATTTCAAGGCTTGCTAGAACTAGGCTTGGGCTTGCATTAACACTGATCTCCATACTTTCACTTCCTGTGCGTGGGTACATTTCTTTTACTGCTTCCATATTAAACCCTTTATAAAATACATTACCAGACTAAGAAGAAAATGGTAGACTTTGGGGGAAGAGGTCTATTAGTATTAATTAATCTGATCTGAGAATTTTCAGCTACTCAAAGGCATCCAAATACATGACACATATTTCTCGTGGTCTCTAGCTCATAATTTTAGCTTCACTGAAATGGAATACAAAGTTAGTTCTAAATTGGAGTCTTGTCCAAAATGCTTATCTGCTTACGTGTCTGTCTCTTTGCTAAACTGTAAATGTGTATGAATTATCTTTTACTCATCTTTGTATTCCCAATGACTGGCAAATAGGAAAACAGCAAGTGTTTTAAGAAAGAATGAATATATGAATGGGCAAATTTAATAAATAGAGATCTATGTAGCAAGAAAACAAACAAAAATAGAAACATGAATAAGAAGAGACTCACATTGCCCCAACCCTGCAAAAAAAAAAAAAAAAAAAAAAAAATCTCAATTCCCTTCTAAGATCTCATAGATCAACAAATGTTATAAAATACAGTACAGTATGGTGGGAAAACCCAGATATGAGAGCTGGGACACATAACTAGATGTAGGATTCCTCCTCTTGACTTCAGTTTCCTTACTCAGACTAAGATATAATACTAAAAATACTAAAGTCCCTTTCGGCTCTGATATGCTGATTCTATTAAGCATAGTAGTGACTGTACACTGAATTACAAAAACACTAGAAATGTAGAACAGAAATAGGCACTCTGACTAATGAATTTCTAGCTAATGTACAGCAAACAGGGAAACAAAATACCAAAAACACAATCAAGAAAGGATGGACGTTCACCTAAGTTATCTGCATTAACAGCATGAACCAGAAGCTAAGAGCTTGCGACAGAAGATAGACACCTCAAAGGAATACTGGTTTCTCTCCTGGGTTCCTCTGCAGACAAATTTACTCTGTGACCTTGGCTGGTAACTTAACCTGTCTGTGCATCATCTGCAAAATGAGTCATAGTAACATGTACCTCTTAGGACCCTTGTGATATTTAATTGAGCTAATATGCATAAAGTGCTGAGCATTGCTTGTGTGTCATAATAAATATTAAGGAAAAAAAAGCCCCCAAGCTTGCCTACTCCTCAAAAGTGAGCACAACCACACCACTAACAGTAGATACACATTTCTTTCCTCTATCACACCATAGTAAGGCCTTCACCATGGCTCCATATTAATCCTCCCTGCCCTTATATTATTCTAGAAAAAAAAATAGAGCCCAATAAGCCCTTCTTCAACTTCAAACTTTAGGCATGGATGTTCAAGATAACTAAATTACCATTTTAATGTTGTATTTCATCAAATTTAAGACTTTTTTCACATTTTAGCATCTGTGAAATAGGGATGCATCTTACAATTGATGGCACCTTAAATCTGATGAACGTGGTAATAATGTTTTGGGGTTATTTCTCATTCCAAATGTTTGTTTCCATGATTTCATGAATTGCATAGAATCTTTTGTGGCCTTACCTGGAAAATGTACCACCATTTGTAATGTTATTTCTATGAAAAAAGTAATAAAAGAATATATGAAAAACATGAAACGTTTTGTTAAATGGGGGCTTTTTAACCAAAGATCATTTCCAAAATTATGAACCAAGGTCTGTTAAAGGACTAGTGAGAAAAAAAATCAATTACAAATAAATCAAAGTTCTGATCATGCCCTCATCAATTTCACGTGAGACTGATAACAAACATGATTATCTGGAAAGCCGGAAAATGACTCTGGTAAATTGGCTTCAATTTTTGTCCACCTAACTCATTTTGCAGAATGGCCACCAGGTTACACAGTCAAGTCATGTAGCCCTAGATTCACTCATCTTCGTGGGAAAAAAAAAGAAAAGGGGAATGCAAGGGACAAAATAAACCCAAAAGCCACAGCTTCAGTCAATGACCATTCAGTCCTGTGTATAACTACATCTCACAGCTGCACCTTCTCCACTGATGACCCACAACATCAAACAATGTTAATCCTTGTTCAAGTTACCGAACTAATTCATTGTCTCTCTCGTGCGCGCGCGCTTTCTCCCTCCCGCTCCTCCCAACCCCCAATGCCCTGAAATCAGTGTCTGAAAAGCGCATTTCTTCTTCTGAAGCTGTCAGGACAGACATCCAGCCCCATTCAAGAGGGCAGGGTGGGTAAGCTGCTCCTCCCCGCGCCCCCTGCAGCGCGAGCTCTCACTAAGGCCCGCACGGCCGCGCTGGGCTCAGGAGCTCGGGAAAGCCAGACAGGCAAGGCGCCCACCTTCCACCCCTCTGCGATCCTTGCTACAGAATGGACAGCGCACAGCAGCTTGCTAGGCGGGTCTGTGTCCCGGACAGTGGGCAGCCCGAGATGCACCAGGAGAGAAGTTTGTGATCAGAGTTTGGCTACCCCGGGCGCTGGGAGGGAAAGGGGGAAAGAAGCGCCCTGAAACCTCCATCCGTCCACCGCCTCCGCAGCCAGCCATCCCCGCTAAGCACGCGGTCCAAAGATGAGCAAGGCGGTCTTTCCGCTGCTTCACCAGTTCTTTATTCCCCAGCCATTGCACCAGCACTACCCGCCAAAAAAGAAAGAAAAGCAATCCTATTTGCCATCCCTTGCCTTTCTACTTAGAAACGCCGGAGCTGAGCTGACAGCTCTCCCTCCCTTCCTCTCCGGGAAACGCTCGGCGTTTCCGCTCTCCCTCCCTTTCTTGCAGCGAGGCCCGAAGCTCGCCGCCGCCTCCGCCTCTCGGCCCGGCCAGCCTGCTGGGAAGCCTCGCGGCGCCGGGACCCGAGGGCCGAGCTCGCGGGCCCCTCCCAGCGACAGCCCGAGTCCGGGCCGCGATCTCCAGCGCATCTCACAGGCTGAGCCCAGCGGCGCGTCTGCTCAGCCTCCGCGGAGACCCCTCCTCACCTCGTCCGCTGTGGGGCGCCGACTGGCCTCCCGCCGCCTCGGGTCTTCCGAGCCGCTGCAGGGCAGGCTCCGAATTCCCAGCCGAAATTGGGATGGGAGCCCGGGAAGTAGGAGGTGTTTGCTCAACTTCTGAAGACGTCACGCCTCTGCGTCCCGCAGCCAATCAGCGGCCGCCCTGCGGGAACAACCTTCTCCTCCGCCAATCGGCGGCGCCGCCAGCTGCTAGGTCAGGCCCGGCCCCTGCTCCTCCCCAAGATCCTTCTGCGTCTCCGATATCCGACCTGAGTTCTTAGCTGGGACGTCGCGTCCTCCCAGGATAATTATCGACCAGGTTTGTAACTGTCCGTGGCAGAAGGCGGGCGGGGACGGAGAACAACGAAAATAGTCTGGGCTCTACGCGCTAAACAGATGTGCACATCTCCTGGAGAAAAGTTGCGAGCGCCGGTACCTGTACCTCACGTTGGTTTGGCGATAGGCACTTTTCAAAGCATTTCCCTGCCTTGTCACAAGCCTATGAAACCAGATGACGGTTCTTACAGCGGTTTTAGAAGCCAGCCAGAGGAGAGTCTGAGAAATTAAAAATGAGGTGTTATGTGCTTGTGGCAATGTCCAAAGTTCTTGAAAGGTCCTAACTACGTAGGAGGCCTGGAGGGAGGGGGAAAACGTGTTTGCAGGCACTAGGAACTGAAGAATCGTCTGAAGCCCAGCTGTGGTCCCCCAAGGAGTCAATGGTCAGAGGTTAATCTGCCCTCCTGTTTTTACAACTTTCTCCACCACTTACTCTTCTTATGCTTACCACAGATGTTTTTAGCTACTGAACTCTTAGGTCAACAATCTAACGTCAGAACGTTCTTGAGACTCCACTCATATCTCCAATTGCAGAGAAAATTAGTATTTATGTGTTTAGTTCTGATAGAGACGGGGTCTCTCTATGTTGACCAGGCCGCTGGTCTGGAACTCGTGGTCTCAAGCTATCCTCCCACCTCAACCTCCCAAAGCACTGGGATTGCAGGTGTTAGCCACTATGCCCACCTCCAAATTAGAATTTGATCTGTAAGTAGAGTTGGAATTTTCCTCTGTATCTTAGCTTTACATTTCCAAAATCGAATCCCTTATCATTTTTGGAAAGTCTTCCAAAGGCTGGGTATAGTAGTTCACATCTGTAATCCCAGTACTTTGAGAAACTGAGGCTGGAGGATCACTGGAGCCCAGGAGTTTAAGACCAACCTGGGCAACGTAGCAAGACCTCTCTCTAAAAAAAAAAAAAAAAAAAAAAAACAGCCAGGTGTGGTGACATACGCCCGTGGTCCCAACTACTCAGGAGGCTGAGGCAGGAGGATCACTTGAGCCAGGGAAAGTCAAGGCTGCAGTGAGTCCTGATCATGCCAGGGTGACAGAGTAAGACCCTGTCTCAAAAAATAAAACAAATAAAGCCTTCCCTTCTGTGTTCACCAGCTCTGTTATTAATATCACTGCCTTCCTACTCACCACCTGTCCAGACTTGAAAAGCCAAGGTTACTTCATTCTTCGCCTGGCCCCAGCCTTACCCTTGGTGTTGACGCTTTCCTTTAAAAAATCCACTACTGCTGGGCATGGTAGCTCACACCTGTAATCCCAGCACTTTGGGAGGCCAAGGTGAGTAAATCACTTGAGGTCAGGAGTTCGAGACCAGCCTGACTAACACGGTGAAACCCCATCTCTACTAAAAACAGAAAAATTAGCTGGGTGCCTGTAATACCAGCTACTCAGAAGGCTGAGGCAGGAGAATCGCTTGAACCCAAGAGGCAGAGATTGCAGCGAGCTGAGATGGTGCAATTGCACTCCAGCTTAATAGGGCAAGACTCCGTCTAAAAAAAAAAAAAAACAAAACCCCACTACTATCACCCAACTTCAAACTCTTTTTATATACAACCTAGACCATTTTTTTTTTTTTGAGGCAGAGTTTTGCTCTTGTCACCCAGGCTAAAATGTAATGGCATGATCTCAGCTAATGCAACCTCCGCCTTCCAGGTTCAAGCAATTCCCCTGCTTCAGCCTCCCCAGCAGCTGGGCTTACAGGCACCCACCATCACATCTGGCTAATTTTTGTATTTTTAGTGGAGATGGGGTTTTACCATGTTGGCCAGCCTAGTCCTGAACTCCTAACCTTAGGTGACCCACCCACCTTGGCCTCCCAAAGTGCTAGGATTACAGGCATGAGCCACTGCACCTGGCTGACCATATATATATATATATATATATATATATATATATATATATATATTTTTAAAAATAATATATATATATATATGCTTTATATATATATATATATATATATATATGTGTGTGTGTGTGTGTGTGTATTTGTTTATTAAGCATACAACTCTAATTGTCTCATTGGCCTAAGCAAAAAGTCTCAAAGACTATCCAGTACTTTTAGAACATCAGCATAAATTTCTTCACACGATGTTAGTTGTTTCAGATATGGCCAAAACCAATGAACTAAGCTTAATTTCTGCAGGAGAACTGGCCTGAAACCACCACTGAAACACAATTTATGCCTTGCTATCTTCCTAAGGATTAAGTGTCTGGGTAAGAATGTAAGAATCCTTACTTTTATCCTTAGAGTTGTAAATCATGGGCATGTTACTCCGTTTTCAAAAAAAAAACCTGTGTTCCATTATCTGTTAATGGAATAATAATAGCAACGACTTCATGAAGTCATGAGAACAAAATGAGATAATGGCCAAAGTGCTCTGCAAGTGTCTAGCTGAAGAAACTGGAAATCATTATTTATTTTCCTCCAAACATCTCATGTTGTACACTTAACTGTAATTCCAATCTGCAAAAATATTCACCTTTCAAAAACTAACCAGTGCTTTGGGGTTCAGCTCAAATGCCACTCCAGTAATGAAAACTTTCCTGAATATTTCAACCAGATGTGATTTTTCGCCTTCTCCCTTGTATATTGGCCTCTCTTATTATACTTATCACAGTCTTCCTTTTATTATAGTAATTCGTACTTATCTTATCCACATTGCTAAGCTCACCTGTCATCACCACCAAAAAATAAGACTATGTTCTCGGACTTGCTCTTTTCTTTATCATTGCTTCTAGTACAATGCCATGCATATAATAGGTCTGTCGGGGTCTCAACAGAAAAATAGGTGGCACAATCCAACTGGCTAAATTAGGAGACACAAAAGGACTGAGTATAGGCAGGGATAAAGGAAAGTGGCAGCATATGATGAATGACACACCCTGGGACTAGCAACAGTGACAATCACTCATAGGCTTAAACAGGGCCAGGGAAAGAAACAGTTACCAGAACGCAGAAATAGTTCTACCTGTAGTGTAGCTGCAGCTGTAGGAAGTGCCATTCAATCAACAGTAGTGGTTTCTGGCAGGAATAAAGCTGCCTAAAGATTAATCCTGCTGGCCAGGAGCAGTGGCTCATGCCTGTGATCCCAGCACTTTGGGAGGCCAAGGTGGGTGGATCACTTGAGGTCAGGAATTCGAGACCAGCCTGGCCAACATGGTGAAACCCTGTCTCTACTAAAACTACAAAAATCCCATGCTTGGTGGCACGTGCCTGTAATTCCAGCTACATGGGAGGCTGAGGTAGGAGAATTTCTTGAACCCAGGAGGCAGAGGTTGCAGTGAGCCAAGATCACACCACTACACTCCAGCCTGGGCAACAAGAGTGAAACTCCATCTCGAAAACAAAACAACAACAAAAAAAGATTTATCCTACCTGAAGAGGGACCTACCTAAGGCAGGGGTCAAGAAATTTTTCTCCGTAAGGAGCCAGAAAATAAATATTTTAGGCTTCCCACATCACATCATATCTACCATGTCATGACTACTCAATTCTGCTGGCTGGAGTGTAAAGGTAGCTATAGGCTATACTTAAATGGATGTGTGTAGCTGTGTCTCAATAAAACCTAATTTATAAAAGTAGGCTGCAGGTCAGATAGGGCCTCTGGGCTATGTAGTTTGAAGACCCCTGTCCTTCCAATGGGAAGGAATAAATCTTACTTCACTCTCCTCCTGCCCCTACGTCTCCTGGTGGTCCTCTCTGCTAATTGAACATAAATAAAGCCAGATTGTTAGTGCAGTCCAAAAAGGTCACCTCCCATTCTGTGGGCAGAGCAGAATTTCTAGAAAGGGACAGAAATTCTAGAGGGTTCAAAGGAGAATATTCAGCAGAAAATGTTTTCAGCAACTGCTTGTTGAAATGAATGAATCATATGACCGTTCACTGTGAATCCCACTGTAAATGGTTGAACACTCATGGAAAAAGTGCCAAAATTTAATTCCTAAATAGAAAAAGCTGGGAAAGGGCTCTGTACCATCATGACTCCAATGAGGACCTGAGGCTCAGTATGCTTATTTCTTGCTTTACTTTAGGAATTTTGCAAAATATACACATGAGAAATACTGATTCTTAAAATGAGCAATTTTGAACATTTTTCAGTGTAGTGACATTTGTTGTAATGAGTGTGACAGATCTCAGAAATTTCTTTATAATAAAAAGGGAAAACAGATGAGAGACAAAAACAAACCTTGGACACCCCCTGAAGTCAGCTCCTGCAGCCAACCCTTCAGAAGTTTTTAATAAGGGAGACCCATTCTATCCTCATTGGGTACTGGATCAATGCTCCTGAAATTGGAAAGTTGATTCTAGACCACTCTGCCTCTCTTTCCCCCACCTACTTTGGCTTTCTCTCTCCCCTGGTTGTTCTCTGCTTTCATCTGGTTCTTCCTGTGAGGTCCTGAAAGGTAGTGGTTTGGCACTTGAACACCAGAGTGAATGGGAGTTGGATTTAATCCCTTTTTTTCCACTCACTGGCAAGCCACTTTGTCTCTTTAAGTCTCATTTTATCCCATCAGGATGGCAGAGAACATCCAGCGTTGTCAAGATTAAATGTGGCATGTTCTTAATATATGTAAGCTAATGTTAGGCTTACTAGTTTGTCCTGTTTTATCACCCCCTCACCTTTCATTGCATTCAGAACCCAGTCTCACTTTTAAACAACTTTTGCCATAAACAGAAAACAAGTGGATATTTGGGAGAAGGAGGAAGAAATCCAGCATATTCCTACATTTGTTCCATTTATTTCTCAAAATTTTGTGAAGTCCTCACTTGACATAATCAACAGGTTCTTGGAAACAGTGACTTTAAGCAAAACAAACATGCAGCAGGTCATTGAATAATATCATTTTATTCAACAAAGTTTTGTTATAATATTGATGAGAAAAAAATGGTTTTGTTACATATACATATGTCATTTTGCTTGAAGTCATAATTTCCGAGAACCTATGGATGACATCACGTCAAGACTTACTGTATTTCTTAAATGAACAGCAACTTTTATGATATCATTTATGATATACCCACCCTAATAGGTTCTTCTACTTATTATAAATAGAACTTTCTTATAGGCAGAAAGTGCAAATTCAAAATAAGAAGTAACTTAGGAAAGAAAAGTTTTAAATGACAATTACTGTTGCCAACTCCCATATTATCTTGGAAATGACACACACCTTTTTTACCTGCAAAGAATTTAAGAATCAATTCAGATAAAACAAGAGTAGGAACCACCCAAAGGTCAATGTAAGTCTCACTTCCTGCAACCAGGACTGTTCTCCCCAACAACCACCACCCTTAGATGAAAGAAGGAAAGAAAATTAATTCCTACTTCAACTCTTCTGCCATTAGTCATATTTAGGGAATCCTTCCTGAAAAAAAATTCAAGAAAATGCCAAGCCTCTTAGCATTTTCAGGGCCAATTTTTATTGGTTTGTAATGTTTTTTAAAAACTTCCCATGGATCTGTGGCTTATTTTCAGAGTTACACCTGCAATGCACCTAACTCAGCAGATTTGCTGCCCATGACTGCCCACTTAGTAACTGTTACTACAAGTGTATCAGGACTTTGGAATTTTCAGTTACACATCACTATAATGAATGCATGAACATTATATTTTATACTAACACAAACAAATTTGGGGAATGCAAATTTCAGAATACATCTCACTGACATAATGGATCTAATGTATTCAAATCAAGGAAGAAATCCAGTGTGGCCTTCCCCATCCTCTTTTGAGCCAAAGTTTCAAAAGAAAAGATGCTTTAAAGAACTAAGAAAAGATTGGGGAGGGAGGTCGAAAAAAATTAAAGTAAATGCCGGGCACTGTGGCTCATGCCTGTAATCCCAGCACTTTGGGAGGCCGAGGTGGGCAGACCACAAGGCGTTCGAGTCCAGCCTGACCAAAATGCTGAAAACCCATCTCTACTAAAAATACAAAAATTAGCCAGGCATGGTGGTGCACACCTGTAATCCCAACTAATCAGGAGGCTGAGGCAGAAGAATCACTTGAACCCGGGAGGCGGAGGTTGCAGTGAGCTGAGATTGTGCCACTGCACTCCAGCCTGGGTGACAGAGAGAGGCTCGGTCTCAAAAAAAAAAAAGTACAAAGAAAACACACAGGTAATCTAACCTTTCTGGGGGTTGAGATAGAGACAGCTAACTGACCAGGTTTAGGAGTGTCGCCCTAAAAGAAAAAACTGAAACAAACTTAATATAATGAAGAGTCTATTGAAATTTAAGGACTACAACCAGAAAGCATATATTCAACTTGCCCTATATATATACTCCCATTAGCAGCAGTTACAAGTAAATTTTTAAAGGAAAGGAAAAGATAGTACCTAAGTTATTTACCAACAATTTATATTAAAATAAAATAAGCTGTTGATTGGCCGTACATTGTTCTTTGTAATGCAAATTCCAGGAACATGGAGATAATGGACAAGGCAGCTAATTAGGAACAAAATTGCTTTAAGTAATTGTCTCCCTTCACCACCACCACCACTATGGGTAAGTCCCATACTCATGTCTCATATTCATAAATTTTGCACAACTCACATTCCTCAGACTGCTCTGAACTATTTTCCTTTTCTCAGGAAATAAAAGAGGAGTCAGGACTTTTCCTTCCAGTCTCAGTCTGAATCAACAGAATGAAAGCAACCTTTTACAGTAGTCATTTCACTATTGAGATGAGAAGGAAATAAAAATAATATATATATATCTTGCAGTGTGAGAAGTAGTAGCTAGGAAAAATAATCAAAGTATAGGCAAGTCACAGCAAAAAAAAAAAAATGTAAAGTGAAATGGAGAAAGTATCCCTGAGATTCAACGGACTTTCATGATAATTGTTATCTGTGTAGCTCCTCAGAAACAAACATAATAGAATTTAAAAGGGAGAGAAAAAGAACCTCAGAGGAGGATGCTCTCATTGGATGGTAAACCTATAGAACAGGTGTTTTTGTCTTATTTACTACTATTGAACAATCCCACGCTTCTAGAACAAAACAACAATAAGCCACACACACATACACAAAGGCAAGAATTTAATAGAGTGTTGTCTGCACTTTTATACACAGGTTAATTCCAAAATGTTTGTTTGTTATTCTGTAAACATAGTTAAGATAAATACTCCTTCTATCCTAAGAAATGGAATGCCTAATATGCCAAAGATGTGTCAAAACAAACACCTCACTAATGTTTTTACTTCGTTTTGTTTTCTGTTTTTTGTTTTTTTGAGATGGAGTCTCCCTCTGTCACCCAGGCTGGAGTGCAGTGGTATAATTTCAGCTCACTGCAACCTCCGCTTCCCAGGTTTAAGCAATTCTCCTTCCTTAGCCCCCTGAGTAGCTGGGACCACAGGCACCTACCACCATGGCTAATTTTTTTTTTTTTTTTTGTATTTTTAGTAGAGATATAGGTTTCATCACGTTGCCCAGGCTGGTCTCAAACTCCTGACTTCAGGTGATCCACCCACCTTAGCCTCCCAAAGTGCTGGGATTACAAGCCTGAGCCACCTCACCCAGCCCTCATGGTTTTACTTCTAAAAGTCAGAGACTTGAGTTCTGTGTCTTTGAAATCCACCAGGATCAACTACCTGGCCTACACACAGAGGAGTCAGAGGGATCTGTGCAGTTATGTAAAGAAGTAGATTTGAACCTGGAGAAAGCAGAGAAATGAAGAAGGAACAAAATGGGGGAGGGTGGAGAAAGCAAGGATAAAAATGGAGTGGAGGATGAGGGGCTGACAGTAGGAGGATTAGGGCAAAGTTCACTTAGTGCATGGGGAACCTTAAACTCCTTCCTCGCTTTGCTTCCAGAATGCCTGCAGCCAGAGCTTTGCCCTCCAGACAGAAAATTAAAAAATAAAATAAAAAAAGAGCATTCTTTGTAAAACTTTCCCAGCCAACTTTCAGATGTGGCATTTGAAAGAAAGAGGAGTCAAGAGTAACACTAAGATTTTAGCCCTCAACAATTTAGAAGCAGTAAGTTGCCTTTAACTGCAATGGGGACGACACTTAACAGTGCATGGTAGGAGAAAGATGAGGAGTTTGGTTTTGAAAAACTCAGGTTTGAGATTCTTATTATGTCACCAATAAATAATATCCAAGTTACCGGTGGCTAATCCTTACAGGTCTGCAGCAACATCAATTCTTGCCTCCTCAGAAGAAATAATTCAAAGGAGGGGTATAAGGAAGAAAAAGAGAATGAGGCAAGTTTCAGTGCAAGAGTGGAAGTTTATTTTAAAAGGCTTTAGAATCACATTTCCAGGAAAATGTAGTTTCCTGGAGGTGTAATGAAGACAGAAAATTTAATTTGCACTTCTCTAATGATCAGTGATGTTGAGGTTTTTTTCCTATGCTTGTTGGTTGCATATATGTCATCTTTTGAAAAGTGTCTGCCCATGTCCTTTGCCCACTTTTTTTTAACTTTTAAGTTTACAAGTGCAGGTTTGGTACATAGGTAAATTGTGTAATGGAGGTTTGTTGTACATATTATTTTATCACGTAGGTATTAACCTAGTACCCATTAGTTATTTTTCCTGATCCTCTTTCTCCTCCCACCCTCCACCCTCAAAAAGACCCCAGTGTATATTGTTCCCCTATCCGTTTGTGTGTTCTCATCATTTAGCTCCCACTTATGAGTGAGAACATGCAGTGTTTGGTTTTCTGATCCTGTGTTAGTTTGCTAAGGATAATGGCCTCCAGTTCCATCCATGTCCCTTCAAACGACATGATCTCATTGATGTTATGACTGCATAGTATTCCATGATGTATGTGTACCACATGTTCTTTATCCAGTCCATTATTGATGCCTTGCTCAGTTTAAAATGGGGTTTTTTTTTTTTCTTGTAAATTTAAGTTCCTTACAGATACTGGATATTAGACCTTTGTCAGATGCACAGTTTGCAAAAATTTTCTCCCATTCTGTAGTTGTCTGTTTACTCTGTTGATAGTTTCTTTTGCTGTACAGAATCTTTTTAGTTTAATTAAATCCCATTTGTTAATTTTTCCTTTTTTTTTTTGCAATGCTTTTGAAGTCCCCATCATAAAATCTTTGCCTGTTTTCATGTCTAGAATGGTATTGCCTAAGTTGCCTTCCAGGATTCCATTTTAAATAGGTAAATTCTATAGTTTTTGGTTTTATGTTTAAGTCTTTAATCTATCTTGAGTTGATTTCACTATATGGTATAAGGAAGGGATCCAATTTCAATCTTCTGCATCGGGCTAGCCGATTATCCCAGCACTGTTTATTAACTAGGCAATCCTTTTCCCATTGCTTTTTGACAGTTTTGTCAAAGATCAGATGGTAGTAGGTGTGTGGCCTTATTCCTGGGCTCTCCATTCTCTTTTATTGGTCTATGGGTCTGTTTTTGTACCAGTACCATGTTGTTTTGGTTACTGGAGCCCTGTAGTATAGTTTGAAGTCAAGTAGTGTGATGCCTCCAGCTTTGCCCTTTTTCTTAGGAGTGACTTGGCTATTTGAGCTCTGTTTTTGGTTCCATATAAATTTTAAAATAGTTTTTTTCTAGTTCTATGAAAAATGTCATTGGTAGTTGGATAGGAATAGCATTGAATCTATAAATTGCCTTAGGCAGTGTATTAGTCCATTCTCACACTGCTATAAATAACTGCCTGAGACTGGGTAATTTATGAAGAAAAGAGGTTTAACTGACTTGCAGTTCTGTATGGCTGGGGAAGTGTCAGGAAACTTACCATCATGAAAGAAGGGGAAGCAGGCATGTCTTACATAGCAGCAGGTGAAAGAGAAAAGGGGAAACTGCCACTTACACAATCATCAGATCTCATGAGAATTCACTAACTCTTAAGAGAATAGAATGGAGGAAACTGGTCCCATGATCCAATCATCTCCCACCCGTTTTCTCCCTTAACATGTGAGGATTATAGAGATTACAATTGGAGATGGGATTTGGGTGGGGACACAAAGCCAAACCATATCAAGCAGTATGGCCATTTGAACAATATGGATTCTTCCTATCTATGAGCATGAAATGTTTCCATTTGTTTGTCTCATCTCTGATTTCTTTGCACAGCATTTTGTAATTCTCACTGTAGAGACCTTTCACCTTTACTGTTAGCTCTATTCCGAGGTATTTTGTTTTTTGTGTGTGGCAATTGTAAATGGGATTGCATTCCTGATGTGGCTCTCAGCTTGGCTGTTATTGAGTGTAGGAATGCTAGTAATTTTTGTACATTTATTTTGTATCCTGAGACTTCACTGAAGTTGTTTATCAGTTTAAAAATCTTTTGGCCAAGACTATTGGGTTTTCTAGATGTAGAATCATGTCGTCTGCAAACAGGGATGTTTTGATTTTCTCTCTTTATATTTGGGCACATTTTATCTCTTTTCCTTGCCAGATTGCTCTGGCCAAGACTCTCAATACTATGTTGAATAGGAGTGGTGAGAGAGGGCATCATTATCATGTGCTGGTTTTCAAGAGGAATGCTTCCAGCTTTGCCCATTCAGTATGATTTGCTTTGGATTTATCATAGATGGCTTATTGTTTTGAGGTGTGGATTTGAGTCATTTCAATCAATAGACATAGGAGAAAAACTTAAAGACGTTTAAAAAAGAAATATAAAGAGAGAACTACATAGTAAATAGAGACAGCCTTTCCATGGAGTTTTATAGTAAAGGGGGATAAATGTAGTGGTTACTGGAAGAATAAAAGTGAGATCAGGAAAAGTTATTCTTAATGATGATTAATATTATAGCATGTCTGTATGCTGATAGGGATGATTCAAGAGACTAAAAAATTAATGGTATGTAACCTCATACACTAGTGGACAGTTGGCCTTAATAGAAGATGGAAGAAGATAAAAAATATGAGCTCAGATGTAACAGAGTTGATACATCTAGTGGTGGGAACTTGTGGAACTACTTTTCTATTTAATAATCATTTTAAATTTCACAGAGTCATCAGCAGAGCCTTCAAGTGAGAGTTAGGTGCAAAGCAACTATTAGAGGTTTGAGGAAATAAGAAAATACAAATTCATCCTTTAGGACAGGTATCAGCAAGCTTTTTCTGCAGAAGACTAGCTAATAAAAAGTTTAGGCTTTCTAGGCCATACAGTCTCTGTCTCAACTACACACTCTGCAGTTGTAATATTAAAGCATTCATAAATCATAGATAAATGAATCGGCATGGCTAAGTTTCAATAAAACATTGTTTATGAAAACAGGTGGCAACAGTTGAATAGCACAAGCAAAAGAATGAACTTGGATCCCTACCCCACACTATACATAAAGATTAATTCAAAATCAACCTTAGACCTGAATATTCAATCTAAAGCTATGACTTTTAGAAGAAAACATAGGTACAAATACTTATGAGTTCAGATTTAACAATGATTTCTTCAATGTAACACCAAAATTAAAAATAAATAAATTGGATATTATTGAAATTAAGAACTTGTGCTCTAAAGGGCACCAGTAAGAAATTTGAAAAACAACTCACAGAATGGGAGAAAATTATTTTCAAAACATATATCTGATAAAGGAAGGACTTATATCTGTAATATGTAAAGAACTTTTATGAATCAATAATTTTAAAAATAAAATGAAGGATCTGAGCTGTTATTCTCCAGGGAAGAAATACAAATGCCCAAAATCACAATATAATTGGGTTTTAGGAATAATGCAAATCAAAACTACACTATAACAGTGTACTTTTCTTCATCTGTGTTCAGCTTCTCAGATGCTGGCACAGAGTAGATGAAGATAAATATTAAGCAGAACAAGGGTGTGTAGAGTACATGCAAAAGAAAGATATTAATGACTGACTATGCAATTTAAGCCAGACACAGAAGGAGATACGGACTTGAGAGAGATAAGAGATGGAGACATGTGGTAGAATGAATGGCTTTTTTTTTTGGTCTGGTGGAATGGGGCCAAAGAATTGTTGGAGCTGAAGTACTGGAGAAAGAAAGCTGAAAAGAGGCTGTTGGGTTGGAAAGTGGGATGTTTATAAGGAAAATAATGGAGGAGCTACCATCATTGGCCATTGTTGGCAATGACAAGATTCAGAGTAAGTAACTGAGGTAGGGAGAAGGAGAAAAAGTCAGGGAAATGAGAAGCCAGGTTGTTATAAAGATTATCTGCATAGGTGCTGAAATAAACAATAATTGTGATAAGAATATTATTGCAGGGAATTACAGTGAACCAGGAGCTAGAATCTTTAATAGACTAAGGGCAATATTGGGTTGAGGTAAAGCCTAACCACAAAAAGAAATAGTAAATATTAAGATATAATGCTGTGTGATTCAAAGCTGTGTGTTTTTAGGGATAGAGTGATATGAGTTTGGAAGCTTCAGAGAACAGTGAGTAACATGCTGCTACTCCATTCCTGGTGGTATAATGGATGGAGCAGAGAAAACAGCCATTGCTAAAGAGTGTTGCAGGGGTAAGAGTATTTCCAGAAGCCAGGTGTCATGAGAGAAAGAAGGTGAAGAGATCATTCAGAAAAGATAGTGAAGAAAGGAGTATTTTGTTGATAATTGGTGAATTCCAGAGGACACAGGGAAAGGGTTTTAGGACATAGGCAGAGGTAGGAGATGGAGCAAAAAAGGATATGTACAAAACTGTATGTGCATTAGTGTACAGAAACAAAGAAAGACATGAAATTCCTGGGCTTCCCCTCATAACTGTCAAAAGCAGGGATATAGGCAAGATTTCTCAACCTAGTCACTATTGACATTTTGGGCCTGAACATTCTTTGTTGGGGTTGTGGGCGAAGGAGTTGGGAGTGGGTGTTCTGTGCATTGCAGAATGTTAAGCAGCATCCCGAGGCTCTACCTGCTAGATCACAACTCGGGTGTGACAAACAGGAATGTCTGTAGACATTCCTAGGACTTCATCCTAAGAAAATAATTACATGTTTAATAATATATTTTCCATGTGTATGATCTGTACAGTGTGTGCATATTATACGTGTTTGTCCATCAGAATATATAATATGTTCATCAAAGTATGTAATAGCCCCAAATTCAAAACATAGAAATGACCATCAATGAGATATTGGCTTAAGTAAATTATGATACATTCATATAATGTATCATCTCCTACTGTTTATAATCATGAGAAGAGGAAGGTGGATCCAGGACGGTAGCCATTAAGGTCTGGTGTAGGCAAATATGCCAGGAAAGAAATCTGAGGTGGGTCCCTCAGCCCAACGTGAGAGAGCAAGAAGAATGAGCTTTCATAGACGACAGAAAACAAAAGTATTTCAAAAAGAGGAAAGAAGTCAAAGGTTTTGTAAACCAAAAAAATAAGGCCCAAACCTTAGAATATCTCTGTTGAATTTTCAGTTCAGAACATCTCTCACAGCTAGAAACAACTTCTGCTTCTGCTTCCCTTGTACACAGCCTACCCTTGCCTCCTTAAGTTCCCAGGATGTTGGCTGCTTTGGCATCTCTGTAGTTTGTGGAGGCCTGCCTGTGCTTCCTGCTGAGCTCATCCCAGATCTCCTGGCAAGAAGGCAACCCTGTCCCTAGCACCTAATGAAGTTCAATGGCCTTGAAATAGGTTCGTAGAGACCCCCCTAAAATTCATGCCCACCCAGAACTTTAGAATTTTACCATATTTGGAAATAAGGTGTTTGCAGATATAAGAATCAAGATGAGATTATACAGCCAGGCATAGTGGTTCATGCCTGTAATTACCAGCCCTAGAGGCCAAGGCAGGAGGATTGCTTGAAGCCAGGAGCTCAAGACCAGCCTGAGCAACATAACAAGACCTTGCCTCTACAAAAAATTTAAAAATTAACTAGATGAAACCCCGAAGTTCAAGCTACTCAGGAGGCTGAGGCAAGAGGATCCTTTATAAAGCCCAGGAGTTCAAGGTTCATGGTGAGCTATGACCGTGCCACTGAACTCCAGCCTCAGTAACGTAGCAAGACCTTTTCTTTCTTTCTTTCTCTTTCTCTTTTTCTTTTTCTCTTTCTTTCTTTCTTTTTCAGATTATACTGGATTTTGGTGGGGTCTAAAGCTATTGAACATGTTGTATGAAAGACAGAAAGAGACACACAGCCTGAAATTTCTACAGACCCATTTAGCAAAAGTATCTCACAATAAATATATGAAAAGAAAATAGTGAAAATAAACTTTTTAAAATTACTGCACCACTGACAAGTCTGTAACTCATGGTTGTTCATTAAGTAGGCTCACAAAAAGCTTATCAAAGAATTGGTAAATGCTAACTTGAAAACGTATCTTGAAGCATCATTGTCATTATGATGACACTGGGCCCAAAAACTTCCAAAATGTAAGGAAAAGTCAAAAGATATCACTGTCAAATAAAGCAGATGAACAGTAACAAGATGAAGGGAAGAATAGCCAACTTTAAAAATTGTTTTTAAATGAATTACTGAAGGTACTAAGAAATTTCCCAGGTCTCTATCTGTAGACCTTATTGTCTTCTCAAGAAAATTTTTATTTTTTATTTTTATTTTTTGAGACAGGATCTCGCTCTGTCACCCAGATTGGAGTACAGTAGTGGGATCATAGCCCACTGCAATCTCTATCTCCTGGGCTCAGCCTCTTGCTTCAGCCTCCCAGGTGGTTGAGACTCCAGGCACGTGCCACCACACCTGGCTAATTTTTTTTTAATTTTTTGTAGAGTTAAGGTCTTTGTATGTTTCCCCGGCTGGTCTCAAACTCCTGGCCTCAAGTGATCCTCCTGCCTGAGTCTCCCAAAGTGCTGGAATTACAAGCATAAGCCATGGCACCCAGCCTGTGCCCATATTTTCTGAATTCTTTTTTTCTGCTGCCTTAGCTGCATCTGCTTCACAATTTGCAACTGCATCCCAATGCCAATGGTTGCCTTCATCTGGTCCCTCCCAATTTCTCCTCCTTTCCATAATGTATTACTCAATGGAATAGCAGGAAATAAAAGGCAAACACAAAGGCTGTAACTGAATCAGTTTAATAAAAAATAATACCTAAAAAGTTATGGACAAGGTTAAGGAAACAAAAGCAGTGTGATGTAACACTTAGGGTCCAGTAATAGTGAGAAATCATTGCCACTCTAGAACTAAAGGAGCAAGAATGGGAAATAGTGTTTCCAGAGCCCGGAAAAAATTTTGAGCCATAGAAGAGAAATAGAAGCTGTAACCATACAATGCAGCTGCTGCCAAAACTGTGGCCAAGCAATGGTAGAAGAGAGAAAAAATACTCCAGCCACTTTCTCCTCCTGCCCTCCAACAACCTGCTGTGGCATCTCTCTGGTCAAACCCAACTGGAAGCAAAAGGGCAAGAAAATCCTGTTAATGGAATTCATAGAGGTCAGTGTCCTGGAACACCCAGTGTAAAGGGCATGCTATGAATCAAGGCATGAGCAGGGGGAAGCAAAGAGAATAACCAGGACAGTTCACCTCTTCTGCCACTCAGCATTCACTCTCGACCTTTGCCTGGATAAAAAAAAAACTTTTGACCTCAACATAGCAGAAGCATAAAGGCTCATCAGCCACAGTGTCATTGCTGAGTGATGTCAGTTCTATCACACCACTGGAACCTAAATCATAATATTAGCTACCATTAGTTCTCTTTATAAAATGTATGATGGAAAAGGGGAAAAACAATGAACTTAAAACTGACTGTTCTATATCTGGTCACAAGACCTACACTGACAATAGCTTCCCACTTTCAACATCCATTCTTTTATCGTTCACCATCACCTTTATCTCTACCAGATAAAGAACTCCACCAGAATTCTTTATCTGGCAGAGTTACTCAAGCCTTCCTTCCTACAAAATATGTTTCCTAGATGCTTCTGACATTTTCAACCTATTAGTTTTCCACTGATGTGCTTTGAGCTATATATTCTGAACTTTAAGCTTATCTTTTTTCTTTATGTACACTCCCAAGAGCAGCCGGAATTGACTACTCCACTCTCATGATCCACTGCATTGTTGCTGTAGCTACTAAGTGCCCCATCTATTTGATCTGGCACCACTCTATCCTTTCCCTGCACTTCATCACTTGTCACTTTCAATAACAACTTAAGTAATGTGATACCATTGCATGATACATTGCATCCTATTTCCTCCCAACAACATTGTTACCTATGCATTCAAATATTGTGAGCACCCTAATCCTGGAATCCTATTTTGAGAGCCTGCCTAGTGAGGGCACTTCCAGGACCAACATCAGCCCTCTCAGCAGGAAAAAGATGATTCATTCAAAGGATCCCTTGGCATCTTTTCTTTCCATACTCCAGACATTGGCCAGAGCATCTCACTAACTCAACTTCAACAGGAAATTCTAAGGCAAATGTTGTAGTTGCAGTTAATAGAGGTTAGCCTCCAGGGCAAAGAACAAGGTAGAGAAACCTGAATGTGATCGAGCACTCATATAATAATCAGCATTCTTGGTCACATTGGCATTTTGTTTGTTTTTTAACTTATAACTCCTGAATTAGAAATTTAAGATTGAGAAGATAAATCTTTATAACAGAGTGAAAACACCAATAGTTATCCCTTTAAATCAATGTGAAAGATCATCTAAGTGACTGTGCTGTGTGCCTCCAGTGTTCTCCAGGCTTCTCCTCAGCTTCCCACTGGCTGTCAGGCCCAGCAATCTCTAGCCATGGGCTGAGACCTCCTGCAGCAGTCACTGATTTGCCATAGGGCCATCATTGCTGTCCTTGCTCTAGAGCAAACAGGACAGTCTGCTCCTGGGGTCAGCTGCCAAGCCTTCCTGGGCCCTCTGCCCCAGCAGCAACTACAGAGCAGAAAAGAGAAGAGAGATGACAACAATAAAATGCAAAAATTCTTCTTCAAAAAGGCAGATGTGCTTTTTGCACCCCTGGAAAGCAGAGATAACTGCAGCTTCTGAAATTAAGGAAGACAATGAAGAGTATTATGCGGTCATGCTGCCTTTAAAGTGCTTTATGGAGATACCTAGTGTAGATTGGAGAGAGCTGTTTTTTGAAGCTGTTGAGCATGGTGACTTAGGGATTGGAAAAACTGGTTTTATACAGGAATTTTTAATTTTCATGATGTTGATTTGTTGATGAAGTGACATCATAGGAGATACATTCCACTTAGAAATCACAAGTTTTTGGCCATTAAGAAATGTATCTTCTCACAATAACTATAGGGGTTCTTTGTCATACTATCAAACTGGTGACATCATTCAAGTTGGAATCAAGGATATTGATAGATGCCATGTAATGCTTGCACTGCCTCTGGATATGTTATCTCTTCCACCATACCTATCTGTTATTAAATTAGGTGTAATTAGACCTGAGGAACTTCCTTTGTACTACAGGAAGAATGTTGAACTGCACTTCATCACTTGTCACTTTCAATAACAACTCTGGAGCCTATAAAAATATGCAGAGTTCAGTGGGATTTGTTAATCCAGGAGTGGTTGAATTTTTTTCTAGAAAAAGTAGGAATAGGCTGGCGTGGTGGCTCACGCCTGTAATCCCAGCACTTTAGGAGGCCAAGGCAGGTGGATCACAAGGTCAGGAGTTCAAAACCAGCTAAGCCAATATGGTGAAACCCTGTCTCTACTAAAAATACAAAAAATTAGCTGGGTGTGGTGGTGCACACCTGTAATCCCAGCTACACAGGAGGCTAAGGCAGGAGAATTGCTTGAACTCGGGAGGTGGAGGTTGCAGTGAGCCGAGATCACACCATTGCACTCCAGTCTGGGTGATGGAGAGAGATTTGGTCTCAAAAAAATAAAAAAAGAAAAAGTAGGAATAGACTAATCTAATCCACCACCTTTAAAAAAAAACATATTTAGGGCTGGGCGCAGTGGCTAATGCCTGTAATCTCAGCACTTTGGGAGGCCAAAGGGGGCAGATCACGAGGTCAGGAGTTCAATACCAGCCTGATCAACATGGTGAAACCCTGTCTCTACTAAAAATACAAAAATTAGCCAGGCATGGTGGTGCCCACCTGTAGTCCCACCTACTCAGGAGGCTGAGGCAGGAGAATCTCTTGAACCCTGGAACCAGAGGTTGCAGTGAGCCGAGATGGTGCCACTGCACTCCAGCCTGGGTGACAGAGCAAGACTCCATGTGGCAAAGTGAGACGCTGTCTCAGAAAAAAAAAAGAAAAAGAAAAGAAAACCATATGAATATGTATCATTAGTTCAAATATTAACTGTGACTGAATACAATAAAGCTCTAGAAACAAACAAAACACTGGCAGTCATGGAGGATTATATGCAACAAAGGAAAGTCTGACCAAGCAACAGAAGATTTTGAGCTTGTGTTACAAAACTCTCCAACTTATAGACACTTGTAGAAAGAAGAGAGTAGTTAGAAAAAGAAAAGTTTTTAAATGCTGAAAGTCACTAGAAGAAAGTTTTGGCTTCGGATGAGACTTTGAAAGATGTAAAAAATGCTATGCAGAACCTTTATAGATAAGCACAGAGAAAAACAAGCTGAAAAGGAAGTAAAGCAGAAAACAAAGAAAACAGAAACACATGAAGAAAGTCACATAAACTTTTAAAAGAACAAGGGACAGGGCGTGGTAGTTCACATCTGTAATCCCAGCATTTTGGGAGGCCAAGGTGGGTGGATCACTTGAGGTCAGCAGTTCAAGACCAGTCTGGCCAACATGGAAACCCTGTCTCTACTGAAAATACAAAAAATTAGCCAGGCATGGTTTTGAGCACCTGTAATCCCAGCTGCTTGACAGTCTGAGAATCACTTGAACCTGGGAGGCAGAGGTTGCAGTAAGCCGAGATTGTGCCACTGCGCTCCAGCCTGAGCAACAGAGTAAGACTCCATCTCAAAGAACAAAAAAAGAGAGAGAGAGAGGGAGAGAGAGAAAGGCTAAAGAAGAAAAGAAAATCAACTACTGCCTCTTCCTGTTTCTTTCACTGATGAATCTGTTTCTGCAGCATCCTCATTCTCTTCTGGTCGCAAAAAGCATAAGAAACACAAATATCCACAGATGACAGACTGGACAAGGAAAATGTGGCAAATATACACCATGGAATACCATGTAGCCATAAAAAACAATTAGTTCGTGTCCTTTGTAGGAACAGGAATGAATCTGGAAACCATCATTCTCAGCAAACTGACACAAGAACAGAAAATCAAACACTGCATGTTCTCACTCATAGGTGGATGTCGAACAATGAGGACACATGGACACAGGGAGGGGAACATCACACACAGGGGTCTGTTGGGGAGGATTAGGGGAGGGACAGCAGGGAGTAGGGAGGTTGAGGAGGGATAACATGGGGAGAAATGCCAGGTGTATGTGATGGGGGGATGGAGGCAGCAAACCACATTGCCATGTATGTACCTATGCAACAATCCTGCATGATCTGCACATGTACCCCAGAACCTAAAGTACAATAACATACATATATTATTTATATATTTTTTTAAAAGAAACATAAGAGGAACTTTGAACAGTTCCTCTTATGTTTCTTTTTTTAAATATGTATTTTTAAATATGTATAAATTTAATATATAATATTTTTAAATATGTATAAATATATATATTTAAATATATATTTTTTTTAAAAAAAAAGAAACATAAGAGGAACTGTTCAAAGTCTGCTTGAAATTTGAAGAGGCATTCATTTAGGGTATCCTCAAACCAGGTAGATAGAGTAGGAAAGGTAAGTGCTACCTAGTTTCAACTAATTAGCATCTTTTCTTAACTAAAAACAAGAAGTGGAAAAACTACTGGAAAAGCAGGATAGGTTACAATATCAAAAAACATGAGTAAAAGAAAAAATTACTCTCTCCATCATCAGGTGAAATACTGTATTATTTTGGAGACAGGTCTGAAGAGCCAAGAGATTTTTGTAATACCTATAAAACCGAGGCAAGTAGTAGCAAAGCAGAAAAGCTAAATAAAAATAAATCCGAAAGATGTTTTTCTGGGAGAAGAAATTCCTCAGATTTCTTCTGTAGGAATTCCAAAAACAAGATAAAAATTCACGGTTGTAGATTTGAAAAGGATATGGTTGTAGAGATGTGGTTGTAGAAGGGAAGAAAAGAGCTCTAGAGAAGGTAGAAGCCAGGTTTTATGAGGTATTTCACTTCACCAGCAAGCTCAGACCATCCCTGAAGTCAGCTCAGAGATACAAAAAATGTACTTATTCTAGATCATGTGATTTCGGTCGACATGAGCTAAGATACTGATTAAATACAAATCAAGGAAAATATGAAGGAGAAAACAATTATGGGCAGGATATCAAAACTAAGGTTCCAGAACAAGATGGACACTCAGAAAAGAATAAAGAACACTCAGAAAGCAGCAATTAAATAAATAAATAAATAAATAAAATTTACTCAGTATATTTAATCAGATAGTTGGATTTGAGAAAGTAAAAGAAAATAAGACAAAAAAATTTTATGCCAAGAAAACCAGTGCCATTATGCTAAATGGTATTAATAAAAGTTTTGGGTGCTTTAGTTATACCAGTCCAGGGCAAAAATATTGGTTTCTGAAATTATATGTAGAGATTACAGAAAGCAAATGCTTTGTAGCTTTTCTCAAATTGCATTGGTTCAGTTGTAAGTCCTCTTGTCACAGCTGGAGTTTTAGGTTTTTCATGTGCATGTTTATGTACAGTATATTTCTTACTCTGACATTTTAAATTTCTTCACCTAAAGATAATTCTCCAAAAGTACTGTTGTTTCTTCCTTGTATGATGGTGTATGAGAGTCCATCATACTGGGTCCAACGTATCCTGCTGCTTGAGGCAAAATTAAATCTGTGCATAGACACTTGCATTGTTTTCATCAAACATTGTTTCATTCTCTTTTCTGTTAAATTAAAAACCATAAGCTTTTGAAAGTGATTATATGTTTTTGAATACCATTATATATGTATCATTAGTTCAAATTTTAAATATATTTGCACAGTTGTTTATTTTTTTTAAAAAAATGACTATATGGCCAAGTGCAGTGGCACACACTTATAATCACAATACTCTGGGAGGCTGAAGCAGGAGAATCACTTGAAGCCAGGAGTTTGAGACCAGCCTGGGCAACATAGCAAAACCCCATCTCTACAAAAATTGTTTTTAAACATTAGCAAAACATGGTGGCATGCGCCTGTAGTCCCAGTTTCTGAGGAGGCTGAAGGGGAAAGATCACTGGACCTCAGCAGGTCAAGGTTACAGAGAACCATGACTGCATCACTGCTCTCCAGCCAGGGGGTCAAAGTGAGACTCTGTCTCAAAAAAAAAAAAAAAATACCATAAGAACATGAGTATATAAGACTCTGTGTTGTAGAGGCCTGGGACCTCACTATCTAAATAGAAACATTACTCGACAAAAGCCAACATGCCTTATAATTGTTTTACTTTTATTGTATTTTCATTTTGGGGTTTAGTGAATTTGAATAATTTGCAGGTGTATTTTGTTAAAATGGAATTTATCAGATTTACAATATAAATTATAGTTAATATAATTATGACTACAGATATTCTTTGATAATACTGTACATGTTTGCTAGTGTCATTTGGAGCAGACATAATTACCAGAGCATATGTGGACATTAAAAATTTCCTGACATTAATGAATACTGAAGTCTTATACTGGTAGCAGACCTTAGAATTGACACTTTTCTTTTTGTTGAATTTTGGGGCTCTGTCATGATGGCATGCAAAATCATGAACCAAAAGTAGGGACTATTCATGTAAATAACACAGAGACTTGTAAAAAAAATGCAATGTAATATAAACACCAAAGAATATTTATGGTTGCTAATGTGTTTCATTTAGAGAGTTAATAGACCTCTGCTATTGGTGAATGAAAACTAATCTTAAAACACTGATTATATTAAGCATAAAGATGGAATGGAAGAGTGAAGAAATGAAGGGTTTTAAAACAAATAAAAAAAAAAGGATACTGTGATTTGAGTTGCTGTGTAAGCACCAAGATCAGATTTTGTTGAGGCGCAACCTCCTCAGGAACTGTATTTTCCATTGATTGTGAAAGTAAGACACACAAAGACTCACAATCCAAAGGGCTACCACCTACATAGGATAAAATCATTCATGGTGCAGGACCATTTGTAGCAGGCAGGTTCTATGAAGGATACAAATTTGTAGAGAAACATTTGCCTTACTAAAACAACAATAACAAACAAAAAACAACAAGAAGAAAACCTAATCAACACTCCATCTTACTAATTATATTTCCATGAAAGGAATCATAGCATAGTGGTTAAGAGCACAGGCTTTGAAATCCTCCAGAGTTGACCCCAGCTTAGGCTTTCACCAGGGATATGAATGGCATCACTTAACCTTTTTAAGCCTCAGTTTCCTCATGTCAGTGGAGACTATTTGTATCTATTTCATGGGTTGTTGTATGGACTACATAAAATATTACTGGTTTAGCACTCAAAACGTAGCATATAGACATTTAAGTATGGTAAGTATATGTGAGTACAGTGATAGAGTGACAAAAACACAAACAATAAGGTAATTAATCATATAAAATTATAAGAAAACTTATCCTTGATTCATTCCATGTCCTGTAGGCTAAGCTAGATAATTTGGATTCAATTTCAAATGCAATGAGAAACCACTGAAGGTTTTTAAGCAGAGAAATGATTGCTGTGATTGACTTTTTTATAAAGCTTATTCTGGCAACTTTCGGACAAATTTGATTAAGGAGCAAGAGTAAAAGTTACAGGATCTTTCTGATTTCTCCTAAGTGAGCTGGCCCCTGCGTGGCACTGGTGTCACATCCCCTGTCACTTGTCTCTGTTCTGCATCCCTCTGGTCATGCCAGATTCTTTCCTGTTAACACTTGTCTGGAATGCTCCCACCCAGATTCTTGTATAGCTTGCCAACACTCATCTTTCATGGCTTAAGTTTCATCTCCTCAAAGAGACTTTCCCTGACCATTCATCATTCCATTTCCTTTACTTGTTTCTTGTCTGTTTCTTCTGTTGGAATATTGGCTCTATGAAGGTAGAGACTGCATCTACCTTGTTACTGTGTATTGCTAGCACATAGCAGACCTTTGATAAACATATATTAAATAAATCAATGGAAATATGGATGGAGAAATGGGTAAATAGGATTAGGTTCATTTCCTAGATTCAACAAGATTCTGGAATGTGGGAAATGGTACATTTAGGCTGAAGGTTCTTACCACAATTAGTAAACCTGTTGGGTTTATTGCTGCTGTAAATTCTTTCAGGTCTAGTAAGACTCATAGGAATGTTCCCATTTTACAGGCAGATTTTTTTTTTTCTAAAATGATGATTTTCTTGTGTCTGGCAGAAGGCCACCTGGCTTCCAGACTGAGCATCCTACACTTCAGATGCACACTGGTGTAAAATGACATTTTCTACTTGTATTTCTCTCTTCTGACCATCCCTTCTCTTAGATAAGACAGTCACAATGACAAGAATCCTATTAGAAAATCTTAGAAATCTTGTATCAGCTAATAGCTAATCCCAAGTGGGAGATAAATTTCTTTGCAATAATCCTTTTTTACTTACTATTATATCCTCTCTTACACTTCATAACTCTTTTACACTTTTTGTCTCTCCTCAACCCTCCCTTAAGTCTTCTCCTTTCCCTTTTCTGACCCTGTCATCTATCTAATGATTATGCTTCATATTTCACTGAAAATAGAAGCACTCTCAATCAATAGTTAAACCCCCAAGTCCAGGAGTCATCTTTGATTTTCCTTTTTCATTAATTTCTTACATCCAATCTCTGTGCAAGTCCTATTAAGTCTCAACTTCAAAACATATAGAATCAGGCTGGTTCTCTTTGTCTCCATTATGACCACCCTATCTGAAGCACTGTCATCTCCCACCTAGATACTCCAACAGCCTCCTGGTTGGCCTCCCTGTTTCTGTAAAATTGACTTTCCTCATAGTGGCCAAAATCATGTGTTGAGAATATAAATCAGATCCTGTCACTCTTCTGCCTGAAACCGATGGCTTCCTTTCCTACTTAGAGTAAAACCCAGTGACCTTACTTTGATCTAGTAGTCCTACCAGAGCTGGCCCCGACCACTGTTTCTGACTGCACTTCTCCTGTTACAATATTCCAGATACACTGCCTTCTTTTTCGTCCTGGTCCTCTTGTGCCAAGTTCCTCTCATGTTAGGGCCTTCATACTTGCTATTCCCTCCTCCAGAAAAGCTCTTCCCCTAGATTTGTGCATGATTGGCTTCTTCTTATCACCGTGTTCTTAGCTTCAATGTTACCTTCTTATTGAGGTCTTCACTAAGGACCCACTCCCACCCTGTTATTTTTTTTTCTTAGCACTTAACAGTATCTGAAGTTACTTGCCTGTTTATTTTCTGTTCCTCCACTAGAATATAAGCTTCATATAGTAGAAACTTTGTCTATCTTGATGTTCAGCCAGTACCTAGAGGAAGTACTCAATAAATATTTCTTGAAATAATGAATTAACAATTTACACCCAGATCAACATTTTTTTATACAGTGAAATATCCCTATCGTTTGAGTGGATTTCCATAGAGTTAGAAGAAGTCACTCTTTCATAATCAGAAAGTAGGATTTTTCTTAAATTCTCATTTATCAAGTGATTAAAATACGGTCTGTCTTTGAATCAGGGTGTCTGAAGTAACAGAATATATGAGTCTACAAATATGGCATTTTATTTTAAAAAATAGCTACACATTTGTTCAATTCAAATTATCTCCCCAAATATGATGTCCATAAGTTTCTACCTCTATGAACTGTACAGTTTTACTGACATAAAGAATGAGGAGCAATTTGGCAATGTGGCAGATCAACTTTAAAGTTATAATTGATTCCAAGCTGAATGCTAACATGACTTGACATTTTAACCATTATTGATATACACCTCCTTTATACAACTTGTTCAAGTGTCTAATTTCTAAATCCGACACCACATGGAAAACCAGCTTCATACAATATTTAAAGAAAAAGAAAAATCTTTGCCAGATTCCAGGAGGAGCCAGGAAAAGCAGATAATGTAAGCAATAGTATCTTTGGTATAGAAGCAAGTTGTCAACATATTCGACTTCCCTGTTCTTTCACCCTCACTAAAACTACCATCTCCACCAGGAGTATTTGCTGTTCTTGAAAATAAAAAACCATCACTAGATTAAAAATTAGAGTCTGATTTTGATAGTTCAGAAATAAAGAATAGAGTAAGCAGTATCTGGGCACATTTTAGCTCTCGGTTGTCAGCTTGTCACACAACTGGATTTAATAACTATTTTGAGGCATTGCAGAGAATTCCCACTACCCAGCCAGGGATGCCTTTACTCTCATCCATTTACATCTGCTTCACAGAGCCAAAGAGAAATTTGAGGAAGACTAAACACAAAGCTTTACTTCCTACATGTCTTTCTTCTAGCATCTCATCAGCAACACCTGCCATTGTTCCCCATGACTGTCCATTTTAGACGAAGGAGAGAGAAAAGGAAAGAGGGGGCTTGTGTTCAGAGGCTGCTGCTCCTACTAAGATATAAACTTAGCTTTATTTCAATGTATGTATATTTTAAAGGACATTAACATGACCTAAATATTATGTGTATTATTAGGTCAATAAATGAGGAAAAGAGATAAAACTGGAGAAATAGAATTTTCTTTATTTTCCCACTTCATTGTGATTACAAAATGTCTTCAGAGTCCACTCTTACACTAAAACTTTATCATTAGCATTTACAGAGGTTGACAGTTTGTGCCATAAATGCATTTTTATTGATGGTGACTTAGTTTCCTAGGGTTGGCATAACAAAATACCACAGACTGAGTGAAACAAAAAATTTGTTTTGTCACACTTCTGGAAGCTAGAAGCCTAAGACCAAGGTGGTGGCAAGTTTGTTTTTTTCTGAGGCTTCTTTCCTTGGCTTGCAGATAGCTACTGTCTCACTGTGTCTTCAGATGTTCTTTCTTCTGTGCACACAAATTCCTGATGTCTCTTAGGGTGTCCAATTTTTTTCTCCTCCTCCTTCTTCTTCTTGTTCGTCTTCTTCTCCTCTTCCTCCTCTGCCCTCCTCCTTCTTCTTCCTCTTCTTCTCTCCTCCTCCTTCTTCTCCTCCTCCTCTTTCTCCTCCTCTTCCTCCTCCTCCTTCTTCTTCTTCTCCTCCTCCTCTTCCTCCTCCTCCCCCTTCTTATTCTTCTCCTCTTCCCCCCTCCTCCTCCTCCTCCTTCTTCTTCTTCTTCTTTCTTCTTCTTCTTCTTCCTCTTCCTCTTCCTCCTCCTCTTCTTCTTCTTCTCTTCTTCTTTTCTTTTTTTTTTGAGACAGAGTCTCGCTTTTTCACCCAGACTGGACTGGAGTTCAGTGGTATGATCTCAGCTCACTGCAACCTCCACTTCCCAAGTCCAAGTGATTATAGTGCCTCAGCCCCCCTAATTAGCTGGAATTACAGGTGCACGCCACCATGCCTGGCTAATTTTTGCTTTTTTTTTTTTTTTAATTATAGAGATAGGAGTTCTTCATGTTGGCCAGGTTGGTCTTGAACTCCTGGCCTCAAGTGATCCACCTTCCTTGACCTCCCAAAGTCCTGGCATTACAAACATGAACCACTGCACCCAGCTCCCCAAATTTTTTGTTATTGTGAGGCCAACAGACAGTTTCAGTTAGGACTCACACTAATGGCCTCACTATCATCACCTCTTTAAAGGCCCTACCTCTAGATACAGTAATACTTTAATATCCTCGGGGTTAGAGATTCAACATATTAGCTTGGGGAGTGGGGGACACATTTCAGCCTGTAATAGATGGTAGGCTTATACTACAACATCAGGCTTGCACTGGGTACAAGCCATGTTCCTGCTTCTACCTCAATGCTTCTTCCCTTCCTTGGCACATGTTTAAAGTTGACTGACACAGTTCTTATTGTCAAAGCAAACGATGAAGTTACCTAGTGATAATCTAGTGATAATAACTAATTTTCTGGAACTCTTTTAGAATGTATAGATATCTGTTAAGAATCACTTAGTAACAGATATATTGGCATGGAGCTAATGACTGTGTAGATAATAGAAAATTCTGGGGAAACACCAGCGCATTCTGGAGTAATGGAGAAGAAAGGTACAAAGAAAGAAAGTATGATCCTTGTCTTAGTCCATTTGGTATACTGCTATAACAAAATATCTGACACTGGGTAATTTTAAAAGAACAGAAATTTATCTCTCACAATTCCGGAGCCTGGGAAGTCAAAGATCATGGTTCCAGCAGATTTGGTGTCTGCTGAGGACAGACACCTCCTAAAAACCCCACCTCTTAATACTGTTGCATTGCGAATTAAGTTTCAACATGAATTTTGAAGGAGACACAAATAGTCAAACTGCAGCAATCTGAAACCAAGAGGAGCTAATACAAGGAAATGTTTGAAGTAAGAAGGGTAAGAGGGGGATTGATGAAGTTTCCAAAGCAAAGCCTAGACAATTAAAGATATTTAAAAAAAAATTATTTTTTTACAGTTTTTATGGCAACCAGCATGGTGAGCCTGAAGCATTTCAGAGGCAGAAAAAGAGTGCGTACACATGAAAAAGAGGGGCCACAATGATAAGGAAAATAGTACAGAGGTAGAATCTATAGTACTTTGAAGATGCCTGAAAAACAGGGGAGAGAGAAATGGTATAACTGAAAATGACTGAGTGGGAAGATAGTGACTAATACAGTAGGTAGTGCTGAAGAGTTGTATTAGATAAATTGAATTCAGTGTTCCTGCAAGATACAATGCACAGGAGGAACTGGGAAATTCAAGACTAGAGTTGTTAGAAAAATTAAGGCTACAAGTAAGGATTTGGCATTTGTGGGCTTAGATGATACAAACCAAAAGCGCTAGTGAAGATATCGAGGGAGCACAGAAGAAGAAACGAAGAAAGTTGAAAACGTAACCTTGTAAAGCCTATGTGAGAGGGAAAGATGAGACCAAGAAGTAAAGAGAAGATGCACCAGGAGAATGCAACACCATGGACTTAGGAGAAGAAGACACAGGATGTGGGTCTTAAAACCTCTTTTTCTTTTCCATGAGAATTTGATGTTTTAAAACTTTCAACCCTGTTCTCCTGGAAATGTGATAAAAATGAAATGTCACATCAATGCTAAGTAACCCAATGAACCCTGTTTGGAAGATTGTGTCTTGACTGAGAGTTCTGGGTGTGACTATATACACCAGGTGAGAAGTCATCATTTTGGATTTTGAAGATGCAAGACCCTGGAAGCTAAGGATTGTTAGAAGAGATGTTGACTCATGTAGGATATAGGGTTTCTAAGCTGGCGTTGTTCCCACACTTAATGTCTATTTTGTCTTCTTGTATGATTATCATGAGGGAAGAAGAAACAAAAAGAATAACCCCAGGGCAGATAAATAGATTGGTGGATTACTTGCCACAAGGAATCCCAATGAAGTATTGAAAGGAAAAAACAGTCAGAAGAGAATTACATATCCAGCTTCTCCCCACTCCAAAAAAAAAAAAACAAAATTGTACTAAGACAAAGGTGAAATAAAAACATTTTCATCAAACAAAAGCTATGAGAATTTATCACCAGCAGACATGCACTGAAAAAAATATTAAATGGAATTGTACATAAAAGAATAAAGAGGCCAGGTGTGGTGGCTCACGCCTGTAAATCCCAGCACTTTGGGAAATCAGGTGGGCAGATCAGGAGGTCAAGAGATCGAGACCATCCTGGCCAACATGGTGAACCCCTGTCTCTACTAAAAATACAAAAATTAGCTGGGTGTGGTGGCACATGCCTGTAATCCTGGCTACTCAGGAGGCTGAGACAGGAGAATAGCTTGAACCAGGGAGTCAGAGGTTGTAGTGAGCAAGATCATGCCATTGCACTCCAGCCTGGTGCCTGGTGACAGAGCAAGACAGTCTCAAAAAGTAAATAAATAAAAATAAAAAAAGAATGAAGACAACAAAAAATGATAAATGTAAGGGTAAATATAAAAGATTATTTTTATTTTTAAAATTTCTTTTAAAGAAAAATCACCATTTAAGACAAAAATAATAGCAATGTATTACAGGATTTATAATAAACATGGGTGTAAATTACATGAAAGTAATAGTACAAAAGATGGGGGGATGAAATGAAAGTATACTGTTATAAGGTTCTTAAATTTCTTACATTCTACATGAAATGGTATAATGTCATTTGAAGGAAGACTGCAATAAGCTGAAAATGTAAACTTTAGAGCATTTTAAACTCTAGAGCAATCACTAAAATAATATAACAGTAAAGCAAAGAGATATTTAATGAGACAGATGGGAGAAAAAATGAATTAATTTAAAAATTGATACAAAAAATAGTAGAAAGGGAAAATGGAACAAAAATCAGATTGGATAAATAGAAAACAAATAACAAACTGAAAAATCTAATATAACCACGTTTATAAATTATATTAGTTGCTAATGATTTAAGTATTCCAATGAAAAGGCAACAATTGTCAGATTGCATTTTAAAAGTGCCTAACTCTATGCTGCTAAAAAAATTAAAACCCTGCTTTACATATAAAAACTCCAGCCGCGCTGGGCAAGGTGGCTTATGCCTGTAATCTCAGCACTTTGGGAGGCCAAGCAGGTGGATCATTTGAGGTCAGGAGTTCCTCTGAAGTAGAGGTGCAGTGTGGCACACAACTCTCTTGCCTTTAAACAGAGGCAGAAATGGGAGAAGCAAAAATGCTTCACCCTTCTGCAGCAGCTAACCCACCCAAGAATTTCAACAGTACACTGGAGATGAAGGGCACTTGGCATAGCTGATTCCTAGGTTCATTTTAAACACCAAAATAATAAAAATCAATTATTGGGTACTAGTTTTTTAAAGTGAAAACAACGTTAGCAGATCTGGGTTTCAAGGAAATCAACGTATCAAGAAACAATAAAAATGGCAACCAGATGTTTATTACAATTTTTTCTTGAATGCTACAAATAAAGGTTTCCACCTTCCCCCTCAGGAGCTGATATAAATCTCCCAGATCATAAGATGCTGCTCTTTTTTTGTTCCTAAGTTCTATGCCCCCAATTTTAAGCAACTTCTTTACTTCAAGAGAGTGGATGACAAATTCTTGATGAATAGGGTCATATTAATCAGTGTTTTACTTCTCCTAAAAATGTAGAATAATGACTAACACATAATATGTACGCAGTTAATGTTTGTTGAATTAGTGAGAGGAAGAAATGAATAGTAGTGCAAGAGCTGACTGGAATAAACTGTTTCGGGCTCTAATTGGTAAATATTTAGGATTTTTGAGAGACTAAATATTTAATGATTGTTATCTTGAAATTCATTATGATTAGTGTATTTGTTTTAAATTTGTATCAAGAAAATGGGCAAACACTGTGAAATTAGGGCGTTTCTTTCTTTCTTTCTTCTTTCTTTTTCTTCTTTTTTTCTTTTTCTTTTTTGAGAGCTAGTTTATCAGCACACTATTGCCTATTGCCACCACTTTCACCCACTCTAATCTTTTCACCTTGGGAGAATCTCACTTCCTGACAGTCTCAACCTGAGAAATGACTGTAGAGCCAAACAATGCCTT
Source organism: Cheracebus regulus (assembly GCA_963574635.1). Classification (NCBI taxonomy): domain Eukaryota; kingdom Metazoa; phylum Chordata; class Mammalia; order Primates; family Pitheciidae; genus Cheracebus; species Cheracebus regulus. Next base: position 21,564 of record CAUYQU010008446.1, on the reverse strand, counting down.
CTCTGTCCATCTTGCAGATTCTGGGATATACATCTGGTTACAACTAAAGAAATGCTTGGAGTCTTGTTGTAGTAATAGTCTTCATCTGGATTTAGAGACATATGTATGTAGATATTTTTTTCTCCCTAAACAGTAATGAGGACATGTTCATATAGACTTAAAAAGAGACTAACACTTAAAAGTTAACACTGACAAAATAATCTGTACATCAAACCCTCTTGACAAGCAATTTATTCATGTAACAAACCTGCGCATGTAACCCCTGAATCTAAAATAAAAGTTGGAAGGAAATAAAAATTTGAGACTTGTCCACTGTAAAGTTAAAAAAAAAAACTGAAAGAAATCAAAGATCTAAATAAATGAAAAGACAACTAAATTTAAGGATAACATAATTTAATTTTGACAAGATCAAAATATCCCACAAATAGACCTGCAGATTCAGTGCAATTCCTGTTGAAATCCCACGTCTTTTTACAGAAATTGACCAAGCAACCCTATAATGTACATTTAAATGCAAAGAAAGTCAAATAGGCTAATAAATTTAGAAATAAAAACTTTAAAAAAAAATTAACCCTGCTTTACAAATCAAAGGCAAAAACAAACTCTGGCAAACTAAAAGAATTGATATTGCAGATGCACATAAAGATTCAGTGACATACTTTAAATAACAACGATGCTGTTCCCTTTGATGCATAACAGCCCCAGAGCCTATTTACCCTTGAATAAAAGGCACAAAATTTATCCTTTGTACACTTTTACTGATATTTCAAAGCCAAGGTCTACATATATTTAACATTGCCACTTACAAACATTTCCATGGCTCTCACAAAACATTACTCTGACTAGAATCTATCTACAAAAAAAAACCAAAAAACAAATAACAACAAAAAAAAATCTTATTAAGTGCCTCACCTTCAATGTCCAACATTTCAAAAGCATTATTTATGATGTCTCTGGTATTTATTTTAAAAGAATACTTTTCTTAACTCGATGAGAAAATGCTGTCAAATACATTGGTTTTGAAAAAGCATTAGTTTCAAAATCCTGGTAATTGTTATTGCTTTCTTCATACCTAAAAAGTCTTTATTCTTTCACAGACACACACAAAGAGATTCAGGTAGATGATTTTGTGTGCATTGGGAATGAGCACAATGTCTTCTAAGTAGGCTACCCATTGGCATTGACCCTTATTATTCTCATGTATATAATTATAGAAGCAAGTAACTCTATACTCCTTTTGTGTAATGTGCTACTTAACATGGCCACAAATTTCCATTCCTCAGGGGTCAAACTCTGAATCTTTCTGAGGAATCCAATTAGTTCCTTTTATAAATTCAGTGTAGAATTTCTATAAATTCAATCCCTGAAGACTTTTTGAAATGTATGTAACCCAGGATAAAGAAATAGGTCTGGCCAGGTGTGATGGCTCATACCTATAATCCCAGCACTTTGGGAGACTGAAGTGGGTGGATCACCTGAGGTCGAGACCCGCCTGGCCAACATGGTGAAACTCTGTCTCTTCTAAAAGTAAAAAAAAAAAAAAAAAAAAAAATAGCCCAGGCATGGTGTTGCATGCCTGTAATTCCAGCTAATATGGAAGCTGAGGCAAGAGAATCACTTGAACCCGGGAGGCAGAGGTTGCAGTAAGCTGAGAATGCGCCATTGCACTCCAGCCTAAGCAACAAGACTGCGACTCCATTTCAAATAAAATAAAATAAAATAAGATAAAAAAAATAGATCTGTAAGGTATCTGATGCAAAATTGTCAAGCAGTTCTAGGTATTCTTCACTACTTTCCTTCATTCCCTTTGTCCTCTCCAAGTGCAGATTTATCTAAAATAAGTGCATTTTGAACATCAAGGTTTAAAATGCATTTATCTAAAACAAGTGCATTTTAAACATCTTCCTCTTTTTCACAGACCACTTTTAAAACCTGGAAATATCCCTATGATAATTAGTTGCACTTGTCAACTTAGCTAGGTTATGGTCACCAGAAATTCAATCAAACACTAACCTAGATGTTGCTGTCAGAGTACTGGGTAGATTTGATTCAATTTCATACTCAGTTGGCTTTAAGTAAGAGAGATTATCTTAGGAAATCTGTATAGGACTGATTTAATCTGCTGAGTTTTAAGAGCAGAGTTGAGGCTTCCTTAATAAAGAAGAAATTATACCTGTGGACAGCAGATTTTGCTGTTCATGCCTGAGAGTCCAGTCTGCTCTAAAGATTTTGGACTTGCCATAAGCATGTAAACCAATTCCTTGCAATAAACCTCTTAATATATATCTCTTCCTGGTTCTGTTTCTCTGGCTGAATGCTGATGAATACAGGCCTAACAATATGTGCATTTTTTCCTTTATTTAATTCACAAAGGTAACATTTTAATTTCAGTGAATTGAGACTATTTCTTTACACTGACTTGCCCCTTGCCACACAGGAGCAGTAGCACTACAGTGGCCACAGACAGTCTGAGGATCTTGCTCAGAAGCTGAGTTAGAGATACGTTTAGTTTGAGTCTACTAAAATTTGTGTATAATTAGAAGTCATGTTCATGAATAATTATTTCTAGCCACATCTTCCAGAAGTATTCCTACTATCACTGTGAAAACACACCTGGGTTTTGATTCAAAGTATCTAGAGATCATATCAGAACGTGAACATGTCCTACAGCATTTGGGTACAGACATATATGGGTAGTGAAAATTTTAAAAAGTTGAAATGCATGAGCCAGAGCTGGTCCATGGGAAAATTTTCCAGTCATCAGGCATGTAAAATGTAAGCAAAGGAGATGATGCTTATCAACATTTCATGAAAATGGAAACCTTTTTTCAACAAGAACATATTAAATAACACATTGTATGTACATTCATGAATGAGCAGTGCAACTTTTTTTCTTTTTGATGGAAACTGCATACATAGAATTTATCATAATTTCTATGTTTATAGAGTATAAACTTGTAGCAGCACTGTAAATAGTGTCTAAATTTCCTGTTATGCCTTTCAACAGTCAGTAATAAAAAGGTAAATTTCAATTAATCATGCTAAGGAAATATTGAATTGTCATTTCATTCTCTTTACACAAAATGTTTCTTATAAAGAAGTGATCACAGGGTCAAAACTGCAGACAAAAAAGTATTTGACAAGTGTGTTAGATAGCTAATAATTATATAATTTTTATTGGTTTTGTGACATTTGTTGAATTTACCACCTTTTAAAGATTTGTAACTTGTGATTTCTTTTTCATTCTAGATAGAGATTAGTTTTTGTGAATATAAAATTATGAATTTACAATTCTGAATTTCTTTCCTTAAAGAGAGCTCTTCAAATTGTATAATCTTAAATTCTCACAAATTCAAGATCTTCCCAACCACCTCTGTGTATGTTTGTTTTGGTGTCCCTTAATATTTTCCCTGCTTCATCACAATGCCCAGAGCTTCCCACTGGAAATATACTCTCACCTCCTTAATTCCCATTTCCTCTTTCTTCCTCAAACAGGAAGGAGTAGCCATTATTTATGTCATTGTCAAAACCTCATGGCAACAAAAGTTCCAGGGCTGGAATTGCAGAGATGATTATAAAGGGGAGCTCTGCAATCAGGTGATTCGGCATTGAATAAGGTGTTTGGACTTGATTATATGAAACGAGATGTCTATAATTACAAGAGCTTGTTCTTTATTCTAATATGCATTCTTTTAGGATTATCTTCTCTGCTAGATATTATAGAATAGTTTGACCTAAAGACTCAAAGCTAAATAAGCCTCAATTTGTGCTATGTTAATATAACATTGCAAACAACTCACATCCAAAAAATAAAGATTTGCCCTTATTTTAGAATTATGAGATTTTTCTAAGAATAAATTTGCTTTGGACAAATGACACCTGTAAATGGCACTGATCTAAAAAATGAAAAAGCAAACCCATTCTACTATACGTAACAATCTGAAATGATATATGCTCTAGTTTGGAGGGAAGGTTTTTTTAAAAAATATATATATAACAGTGGAGATAGTAAAGTGGTTAATGAAATATGGTGCTGAAAAAGTCTAACCTAATATGATGGAATAGATCCCCACACAATAGTTTAGGAATCATTCTAAATAATACTTAGGCAATATCACTTTGCTAATGTTTATAGAAAGGAGTGACGGATCTGAGTGTGCCACTTTGTGTGTCATTGAACGGCTGCTCTGAAAAGAAGGGAAAAAACCCCAGCATTGTAGTGATAGTCTTGGGAATGAAGCTCATGGTGAAAATCCAGGGCAGCTCCAGAAGGAAAGAAAGGACAAGGTCAGAAAGGAGATTAAGATCTTGGAAGCAGAGCTGTCCTGCTAACTGTTCCTATATACCTGCTGTGAGCAGACCATTGTATCAGGCATATAGGGAGTTTCAAAAAAATCTGATCCTGCCATGAGAAAGAACACTACCTTCAAGCAGCATTTACTAAGCTTCCATCTGTGCATAGTTTGGGGAATGGCAGTATGCCAAGAAATTTCAACATATTGTATAACCAGCACTCAGGAGGTTAGAATCTAAAACAACACCAAAATGCTTGGTTTTCTACAATGAATTGTAAAACTTCTTCCTCTGAATTATTGTCTGCTATGTATCCATAGGAATTGGCTTTCCCTTCTAAAGAAAGAGACTGCATATTTTGCACATTTCCTCACACTGTGATGCATACAGTGAGGATGCAGAGATGGCTAAGAACGATATTTCCCAAGGCTCCTGAACCTACCTGCACAACATGGCCATCTGACTAATTCTCACCAATGAAACATGAGACAAAGAGTCCTCCTTTGGGGCCAAGACTTTTAGGAAGCACATGTAACTTCTTTATCTCTTTTTGTCTTTCCACCCGCTAGAGTTACGTGATTGTGAGTCCGTGGAATGGTGATGCCACACAATGGAAGGAGTCTAGCTACATGATTTGTTGCATGGGTAAAAGTCAACTAGGAATGTCTTCCTCAAATTATTATGTTACCCAGAGATAAACAGTTACTATCCAAAAAAATTAGAGTCTTGGTCTTCTTATTCCACAGCCAAGCATTACCTCATTCAGTGTCCTACATAAAGGCACCTAATACATATTTACTGAATTTAAAATAACAGGCTAAGACAGGCGTGTAAAGTGCTGCATAGAATCCCAGGCACATTCTATTTAATATATTGTAGTTACTTAGAGTAAGAGGGGAAGTGATAGAATGGTATGTGTAAAGTAAGAGCAACGTAGAAATAAAAAGTAGGAAAATATTCAATGTCTGAGTTTCAGTGAGTCACGTGAGGTGGGCAGCTTCAGCACTGCCAGCATCCATTCCCCATCCTTCCAAAAACATCACCACAATTATATTCAATAGTCCAGGCTGCCCCACCCTCGGTAATGTTCCTTGTCTCTTCGGGACAAGAAAGTAAAGTTAGAACTGATGCAGTCATGTCACTTCTGCAAGATAAGGGCCTATCTGAAAATGACATAGAATTGTGAAATAGAACAATGCCAAGGGACAGAGATAGATTATGTTTAACCTCCAAAAGCCAAGTGGATTTGAAGTTAGCACTGCCCCATATGTGTTTCTTATAGTAGACCAATTCCTCTTTGCTTAGGCCAACTGAGTTGGGTTTTCTAACACCCATATCTATAAGAGCTTTATCTGATATATCATAGAAGGTTTTGTGGTATTTGCAATACACCCTGTCACTTCTGGGTGCAGCTAGTAGTTGTGTCAGATCCATCTGATGGTGAATCAAGGCCATTCAGGTCGAGAGCAAGTTGCCAGAAGCTATGGTACTTGAAAATGAAAGTCTAGGGTATGCCAGGACTTTATTCCCCTTCTCCATAAAATCTCCATTAATTGTTCTTTTCTAAACCTTCACACATTTAAGAAAGATTAAAATTCTTTGATAAGGATATTTTCTCAATTTTATCCTAACTATGCTTAAAGTAACTTTCTAAAACTTGGCATTTTAATTACTCTATAACAAACAAGATGAATAAAAACATGTGTGCCATGCACATTCAGTTTCTTTGTAGATCCCCCAGGCCCTGCTTTCCCACATTCTTGCCACCCCTATGCTTTTCCCATATAGAAATTATGGAGCTGCACAAGCTAAAAGTCAAATTCCAAAATTCTACTTAATAGAACCAAAAGCATGAGCTTATTTCTCAAAATCAGGAGATTAAATCTAAGACTCGTACTGAGATTGGTATTCAGACCCAAGAGCCACTCTTGTCTGCTAAGATAATAACAAGGAGGTGGTTAGTTAAAAAGAGTGAATGGGATGCAGTCTCAATTATATTAGAAACAGTTACTAGTGACAGCAATCAGGCTTTCACATGATCTTTATGACATGTCTCCTTTGTTGCCTAGATCCACTTGAAGGACCTAGGAAATGACCAATCCTGAGGCTTGGATCAGTTACTTAAAGTTCCTAAGGACACAAGGGCCAGGCTCTATTCATATAGACATTGCCAAACCAAATCCCCAAACTTCTCACCTCTTTTGTCCCTCTGCCTCTCCATTCCCTAGACTGCAACTCTACATGAGCACTAACAGGCAGTCTAGTCCTGGTTTAGCTCCCCAAGACATTGCTCAACAGGCATTACCTCCAACAACCATCTGGTATTTTCACAGATCAGCTTCAGACAATCTATTGAGCAAAATATGGAAGGAGACTTGGTCTAGCTGCAATGTAGGAGGTCACAAGTTCATATTCCATTTATGTCTCCAATAATTCTATTTGTTTTCTTTGCATTAGGTGTTCCAAGATAACAAATACTTCCATAGCAACAAAAGTCTGACGATAAACCGTTACCTTGATTTTCACATTTTCAAAGAAAAATCCCTCAATGGCAACTAGACCAGAAGTCTAAGCACTGAATATGCAATAATGGCTACAAGGTGAACTGCTTTTCTATTCTATTTTCTTAGCAACATCATTGATTGATTTTCTTGGAAAAGAAGTTAGATTGGATTAGATGATCTTTTTGTTTCAGTCAGATAGCATGTTATTAGCAATTAAAATATGCAGTAGCTTTAGAAACAACACAAGTAATAAGTGACTTCAGTAGAAATTTATTATATTCTAATACAAATGATTTATAAATGCAATTTTATTTTTAAATTTCTATTCTTTCTGTCTGATTATAATTGTCAAAGTATTCTGAAAGTAGAAGTGTGTATGACTGAAAAAATGGTACAAAATATTTCAGATATAGTAAATACTCTATAAAATGAATTCAAAAGACTGCTGTCACTGTACATTTTTTCCCCCAAACGAATCATCTTTTTTCTATGCAGACATACAGTGGGGCAACATTCCTTACATTGTGTTAAACAAAAAAACACTTTATAATGAATTAAAGTTAAAAAAAGACTGCATCTGTAAGCCACAAGGAACTTGAGTTATCGTAATTTTGAGGGTTTAAGACTCAGGTTTTGGCAGCTATGTCTGTGTAAGGACTCGATTGGATCCCAATAAAGAACACAAACATGTACAAGGGGCTCCCTGAAAATTCAGAGCTTCAGTGAGTTCAGCACAAGTCCTAAAAGGACAACTCCCTAAACATTGACACAAATATTTTTGCACTGGTTTGAACTGGATATAACTTTAAAATGAAATACTAAGTCAAATATCTCTATAATGAAAACTGTAAAACACTGACAAAAGAAATTGAAGAGGACACCAGAAAAAAAAAAAGAAGAAAAAGTATTCCATGTTAATGAATTAGAAGAATAAAAATGTTCATTCTACCCAAAGCAATTTAGAGATTCAGTGTACCCTCTGTCAAAATACCAATGACATTTGTATCAGTCATGGTCCTCTAGAGGGACAGAACTAAAAGGATACGTATATATCTATGAAGGGGAGTTTATTGAGGAGTATTAACTCACACAATCACCAGGTCCTACAATAGGCCATCTGCAAGCTGAGGAGCAATGAAGCCAGTCCAAGTTCCAAAGCTGAAGAATTTGGAGTCTGATGTTCAAGGGCAGAAAGCATCGATCAAGGAGAAAGATGTAAGCTGGGAAGCTAAGCCAGTCTAGTCTTTTCACTTTCTTCTGCCTGCTTTTATTCTGGCCATACTAGCAGCTGCTTAGATTTTGCCCATTCAGATTAAGGGTGGTTCTGCCCTTCCCACACCACTGACTCAAATGTTAATCTCTTTGGCGACACCCTCACAGACACACCCAGGATCAGTACTTTGCATCCTTAAATCCAATCAAGTTGACACTCAGTATTAACCATCACAAGTCCACCCCTTGTCAACTTGAACCCATATACATCTCCTGAGGTTATACATAATCTTCAAATAATAAGGTCATAATTATGCCTAACATAATACAACTGTCTTTCGTGCAAATGGAAACACACCAATTCCCAACACAAATGTTATTACATAAAAGTTAACAACATTTAAATGCTGATATAAAGTCAATAAATATTATGTCACATGTTAAAAGGAAAAGAAAAGAAAATAAAGTTTTTTTTAGTACCAATGTATATATACACAAACATATTTTTAACAAAGAAGGAGGAAATGCTAATGACTATTACATGCAGTCCTAGTTTCTGCAGCTGGTCAAGTGGTTGTAGCTGGTATTGATAACTACCTTCTTCTACTACCCACTTTGTATTACCTTTGCATTCTGCAAGCACCTCAGCAGGTCATGGTTTTTTTTTTTCCTGGTGGAAGGACCAAAACCTTCATTCCTGAAAGGGCTGGGCCATTTGTAGTCCTGCCTGGATTAGGCTGTTGTAGTTTCCCATTGACCTTCATCACAGGGCATGCTAATACTAAGAGACACCCTGAAGGATCTCCTGTATTACACACACTCTCTTCCTTACCTCCATTGTGGCGTAGTAGATTAATTTCATCTTAATAGTCCAGGTCAATCACCCCAACCAACACTGTAACTCCCTTCTTAGTGTGCTGGCTCAAAGGTAGGAAAAGCCCAAAGTGTCCAGGTGGCAATCTTAACTTCCAGTTTAATGAAATTGTTGTTGTGTATCCTGGCGGCAGTGTTCCTCCCTCTGGAGCTAAGACTTTCATGCCAGCAGAAAGTAATGTCACGGGAACAGGAAGCAACATTTTGTTTGTGGATCACTAGGGGATGATGGGCAGTGGTGTGACTTCCACTTCCACTGCTTGATTCCTGGACCAGTGAAACCTGGCTACAGGAGGAACAGTACCATATATAAGACACCGATTCAGACCATACATGGCCTTCTGGAGGACTTTGCCCTAGCCTTGAAAAGTATTGTCACCTAGTTGGTATTGTAATTGTGACTTCAAAAGGCCATTCCACCATTCTATCAATCCACCTGCTTCTGGATGATGGGAACATAGTAGGACCAGTGAATTCCATGAGAATGAACCCACTGCCACACTTCTTTAGCCATAAAGTGAGTGCCTTGGTCAGAGGCAATGCTATGTGAAATACAATGATGGTGGATAAGGCATTCTGTGAGTCCAGATAGTAGCCTTGGCAGAAGCACTCCATGCAGGCTAAGAAAACCCGTATCTGGAGTAAGTGTCTGTTCCAGTGAAGACAAATTTCTGCCCGTTCCATGATGGAAGGGGTCCAATATAAACAACCTGCCACCAAGTAGCTGACTGACCACCTCGAGAAATGGTGCCATATGGAGAGCTCAGTGTTGCTTTCTGCTGCTGGCAAATTGGGCACTCAGTAGTCAGTCGTGGTGAGTGGAAGTCCAGGTTACTGAGCTCATGTGTAACCTCCATCTCTGCTACTATGGCCACTTTGTTCATGGGCCCATTGGGTGATGACAGCAGTGGCTGGAAAAAGAGGCAGAGTGGTGTCCACAGAATGAGTCATCCTATCCACTTGATTAGTAAATCCTTTTCTGCTGAGGTTACCCTTTGGTGAGCACTCACATAAAATATAAATATCTTCACAGTTTTTGACTATTTAGAGAGGTCTAACCACATACCTCTTCCCCATATTTCTTTGCCACAAATTTTCCAATTATACTTCTTCCATGTCCTGATCATCCAGCCAGAACACTGGCTACAGCCCATGAATCAGTATATAATCGCACATCTGGCCATTTCTCCTTCCATGCAAAGTGCACAACCAGGTGCACTGATCAAAGGTGTGCCCACTGGGAAGACTTCCCTTCACCACTGTCCTTCAGGGATGTCCTAGAAAGTGGTTGCAGTGCTGCAGCTGTCCATTTTTGGGTGGTGCCTGCATATCGTGCAGAACCATCTGTGAATCAGGGCCTAGTCTTCTCTTCCTCTATCAACTGATCATAGGGAACTCCCAATGAGGCCGTTGTTGCAGACTGAGGGAGAGAATGCAGGGTGACAGGAGTGGTGACCATGGGCCTTTGAGCCACTTCCTCACATAACTTACTTGTGCCTTCAGGATCTGCTCGAGTCCAATCACGTATATTCCACTTCCATTTGATGATGGAATGCTGCTGTTCACGACCCACTTTATGGCTAGATGGGTCAGAAAATATCCAGTTCATGATAAGCAGTTCAGGTTGCAAGGTGACTTGATGACCCCTAGTCAAACATTGTTTCCACCAAAGCCCAGTAACAGGCCAAGATCTGTCTCTCAAAAGGAGAGTAGTTATCTGCAGAAGATGGCAGGGCCTTTCTCCAAAATCCTAGAGGCCTCCACTGTGATACACATATGGGGGCCTCCCAGAGGCTCCAAACAGCATCCCTATCTGCCACTGACACCTCAAGCACCAATGGATCTACTGGCTCATATGGCCCAAGTGGCAAAGCAGCTTGCACAGCAGGCTAGACTTGTTGCAGTCTTCTCATGTTCTGGACTCCACTCAAAACTGGCAGCCTTTCGGGACACTTAATAAATGGGCTGGAGTAACATACCCAAATGGGGAACATGTTGTCTCCAAATCCAAATTGGCCCACTAATGTTGTGCCTCTTTCTTGGCTATAGGAGGGTCCAAATGCAGCAACTTATCTTTCACCTTAGAGGAAATATCTCAACAGGCCCCAAACCACTGGAACCTTAGAAATTTTACTGAGGTAGAAAGTCCCTGAATTTTAATTAGATTTATGGATTTATTTCCCATTCTCTGGCACACAGATGTCTCACCATTAAGTCCAGTGTGTTTACTACTTCTTGCTCACTGAATCTAATCAGCATAATGTCGTCGATGTAATGTGATATCTTATGGAAGCAAAAAGTAATCAAGGTCTCTCTGAATAAGATTATGACACAAAGCTGGAGAGTTGATATACCCCTGAGGTAGGACAATAAACGTATATTGCTGGCTGTGCCAGCTGAAGGCAAATTGCTTCTGGTGGGCCTTATGGACAGGAATGGAGAAAAAGGCATTTGCCAAATCAATGGCTGCATACCAGGTACCAGGAGATATGTTAATTTGCTCAAGCAATTAAACTACATCTGGTACAGTAGCTGCAATTGGAGTCACCACTTGGTTACACTCATGATAATCCACTGCCATTGTCCAAGAACCATATGTCTTCTTCATAGGCCAAATAGGAGAGTTGAATGGGGATGTGATGGGAATCAACACCTCTGTGTCTTTCAAGTCCTTGATGGTAGCACTAATTTCTGCAGCCCCTCCAAGGATGCAATATTGTTTTTCATTTACGATATTTCTAGGTAGACATAGCTCTACTGGTTTCCATTTGGCCTTTCCCACCATAATATCCCCACCCTACCAATCAGGGAGCCACTGTGGGGGTTCTGCCAGCTGCTAAGTATGTCTATGTCAATTATGCATTCTGGTACTGGGGAAATGACCACAGGTTGAGTCCAGCGACCCACTGGACCCACTGTAAGTCAGACCTGAGCTAAAACACCATAATTATATGACCTCTATAAGCTCTTACATTAACTGGAGGACTACCATGATGTTTTAGGCCCCCTGAAATCAACATCAGCTCAGAGCCAGTGTCCAGTAGCCCCTGAAATGTCTTATCATTACCATTTCCCCAGTGCAGTTACCCTGGTAAAAGTCTAGAGTTCTCCTTGGGAAAGGCTGGGAGAAAGGTTAACAGCATAAATTGATAGTAGGGTAGTGGGGTCTTTCCTCAAGGGGACCCAGCCTCTGGGTCTGTAAACTGGATCAAGTGTGGAAATTGATTGAGGGGCTGTGACACTCTGTTTTATAATTCAAATTAGTCTTTTGTCGATTTGACCTGGAAGTTTTCTGCTAATATAAATTAAGTAGGAATGCAGTAGACATCCCATCAATTTCACTTCTAGGAACACTGTAATTAACTGGCCAGTGCCAGAGCTCTACACCAGTCAGACTAGTCTGATTGCTGTTTTGCCTCTGCTGTCCATTACAGCAGCTGTGCTCACCTTGCCTTTGATGGTTGAGTGCCGCCACTTGGCCCCTGCCAACTTGGGATCCACTGCATGTAAATTCTGTTGTTGACTGTGGTTCCCACTGTGCATGTACCTTTCACTGCAGGTCAGGCACTAATTTGATAAGAGCTTGTATCTGATTTTCCACAATTTCAGTTCCTTTTCCCATCTGGCATGCAGAGAAGAGCAATCACAGAGCTCTTCAAAAATGCAGGTGCTGCCCTCACAAGTCTATTTCACAAAGCACTGGTTAAGGTTGTATCTTCTGGACCCTCCCAGCTGGGATGAGTAGGTCTAAAGTGACTAATCCATTACAGCATCCCAATCTCCCTAAGATTTTGGATTCCTTCCTCTGCATAAACCAAGGAAAATCAGGCATTTCCAGCTTGCTCACAGTGGGCCATCATTTAATCCATATTTCAGCCAACCAAGCAAATAAACTATTAGAACCTTTTTTTTTAAACTCCCTGAGCTACAACATTAATGCCAAGTCCCTACTTAGTGGGCCCAGATCTATAAATTCAGCCTGATCCAACTCTATGTTCCTTCCACCACTATCTCATACTCTTAATATCCATCCCCATGTTTGTTATCCAGATTTATGCTTATATAAATTAGAAAACTCAAGCAGTTCTTTCTATTGTAGTCCACCTCCTCGTGGGTCATGCTCTGAACCTCAACGCTAGAAGCATGCCTGGGCTTTAGTCTAGTTATAGGTCTAGAAGCGAACAGGGGCATTAGGGGTGGCTCCTGAGGAGAATCAACATTATCTTGCCTGGCAACTGCATCAGGGGAGGACAACACTGTTGTCTCAGGCAGCACAGGGTTTATCTCCTCAAAGGTGGAAAGGCTGATGCCAGCATGGGCCACTACTGGGGATGGGGAAGCTATTTCTTCTGCCTAAAAGGTTCATCAGAGTTTACAAGCTCAGTGTCTACAGGTTCATCGGGGCCCCCTCACACATCCCCATTACAAGTTACAGAGTTCTATTCTTTTTCAATCAAGGCCCTCACTTTTGCAGTAGACATCTGATGAGGCTGTGCATGTGCCTTTCATTGCAGGTCAGCCACTAATTTGATAAGAGCCTGTATCTGATTTTCCACAATTTCAGCTCCTTTTCTATAGGAGATAAGACTCTCACTCAGGGCAAGGTTAGCAGATTTGAGGCTTAGTATCTGCTTCTGAACCTGGGAGTCAGAATCCCTAGTTCAACATTTTCTTTCATCACTTTTTCCAGTGACCTTATAAGCAACCAACCAACCAATGTCATTATGTTCCTTGGTTCTCCACATATAGTCAAAGGTATTATGTGTAGAGTCACTAAACTTCTTGCCTCTCATGAGCGGTGCATCAGGAGCATCAAATGCATTTATGTTGCATAACTCTTTAAACAGTTTACACCAAGGACTATCAATGTTCTCCATACTATTAGAAGTAGGGTTGTTAGCATTTTTAGTTCTAGTCATATTAGGTCTAATCACATTAAGCAGCCAACTCTGGAAACCCCAAAACCAACAAAAGAACTCCATCCCTAATATTCTGTTCCTTTAGAAAAACTCTTGATACCAAAATCTGTATTAATCATGGTTCTCTAGAGGGACAAAACTAATAGGATATATATATACATATATATGTATATATATATGAGTTAATACATATATATATGAGTTAATTAAGGAATATTAACCCACAATCACAAGGTCCCACAATAGGCCATCTGCAAGCTGAGAAGCAATGAAGCCAGTCCGAGTTCCAAAGCTGAAGAACTTGAAGTCTGATGTTTGAAGGCAGGAAGCATCTAGCACAGAGAAATATGTAGGCTGGGAGGCTAAGCCAGTCTAGACTTTTCATGTTCTTTGGCCTGCTTTTATTCTGGCTATGCTAGCAGCTGATTAGATTGCACCAACCCAGATTAAGGGTGGGTCTGCCTTTCCAGGTTCACTAACTCAAATGTTAATCTCCTTTGGCAACACCCTCAAAGACACACCCAGGATCAATACTTTGCCTTCTTCAATCCAATCAAGTTGACACTCAGTATTAATCATCACAACATTCTTTACAGAAATAGAAAAAAAACTATCCTAAATTTTATACCATACCACAAAAGACCCAGAATAGCCAAATCTATCCTAGGGAAAAAGAGCAAAAGCAGAGGAATCACATTACCTGATTTCATATTATACTACATATAGTAATAAAACAGCATGTTACTGGCATAAAAACAGACACATCGACCAATGTAACAGAACAGAGAACCCAGAAGCAAATCTACACACCTACAGTTAACTCATTTTTCAACAAACTTGCCAATAATACACACTGGGGAAAAGGTAGTCTCTGCAATAAATGGTGTTGGAAAAACTGGATATCCATATACAAAAGAATGAAACTAGCCCCCTGTCTCTCACTATGTACAAAAATCAAATCAAAATGGATTAAAGACTTAAATCTAAAATCTCAAAACTATGAAACTACTACAGTAAAACATTGGGGAAAGTCTCCAGGACATTAGTCTGGGCAAGGATTTCTTGAGTATCACCCCACAAGTACAGGCAACAAAAGCAAAAATTGACCAATGTGATCACATCGAGTTTAAAAAGCTTCTGCAAAACAAACAAAACAATTAACAAAGTGAAGAGACAATCCATAGAATGTGAGAAAATATTTGCAAACTACCCTTGTGGCAAGGGATTAATAACCAGAACATGTAAGGGGCTTAAACAACTCAACAGGAAAAATATCTAATAATCCAATTAAAAATGGACAAAATATTTGAACAGACCTTTCTCAAAAGGAGACATATAAATGGCAAACAGTCATATGAAAAGATACACAATGTCTCTGATCATCAGAGAAATGCAAGTCAAAACTACAATGAGATATCATATCATTGCAATTAAAATGGCTTATATTCAGAAGGCAGGCAGTAACAAATGCTGGCAAGGATGTGAAGAAAAGCGAACCCTTGTACACTTTTGGTAGGAATATAAATTGGTACAACCACTGTGGAGAAAAGTTTAGAGATTCCTTCAAAAACTACAAATAGAGCAACCATATGATTCAGCAATTCCACTATTGGGTACATACCCAAAAGAAAGCAAATCAGTATATCAAAGAGATATCTGCACTCCCATATTTACAATAGCCAAGATTTGGAAGCAGCCTAAGTGTCCATCAACAGATGAATGAATAAAGGAAATGTACATATACACAATAGAGTACTATTTAGCCATAAGAGAGAATGTGATTTGGTCTTTTGCAACAACATGGATGAAACTGGAGATCATTATGCCAAGTGAAATAAGCCAGGCACAGGAAGAAAAACATTGTATTTCATGTTCTCACATATCTATGGGATCTAAAATTCAAAACAATTGAAGTCATGGACATAGAGAGTGGAAGGATGGTTACCAGAGACTGGGAAGTGTAGTGGGGCTGAAACGGAAGTGGGGATGGCTAATGGGTACAAAAATATATAGAAATAATGAATAATACATACAGTCTGGTAGCACAATCGAAGGACTATAGTCAATAACTTAATTGTACATTTTAAAATAACTTAAAGAGTATAATTGGATTGTTTGTAACTCAAAGGATAGATGCCTAAGGGGTGGATACTCCATTCCCCATGATGCGCTTGTTCCACATTGCATGCCTATCAATACATCAAAACATCTCATGTACTCCATAAATACATACACATCCTATGTACTCACAAAAATTGAAAATTAAAATTTTAAAAAAATTAAAAATATATTTTATTTTTCTGGAACATGTGATTGTGGCTCTAGGGAACTAGAACCTCACTAGATGCAGGAATCTGATAGAGATTAAAGCATGAACATTATTCATAAAAGCTAGAATGGAGGATGTGACTTAAATGTGCAGCTTCAATAGCCTTCCTAACAGTTTGCTCGGTATTGAATTTTCCTACAGGCAGTAATGAACAACTGTATGCTTTTCCTGCAGAGACACTCATTATTCACTCAATAAAGATTTATTGAATGTCAATTATGGGCCAGATACTATTTTAGATGCTGAGGATTCAACAGTGAACAACTCAAAGTCACTGCACTCATAGAGTTTACATTCTAAGTAGTAAGGAGGTCTTGAGTTTGCTAGGACTTCAGTTTGGCTGCGGATCTAGAGGAAAGCAGAGTTTGTGGGGGTAGGTCCTGAGGAGGATCAGAAATATCTTATAGGGCAACTTCCTTGTGTAAGGTTTGTTTCCGAGGATAAAACGAAGAAACTGAGGCCAGCACCAAAATAATCCAATGCAAGGGAATTTATTCAGGCTCCCAGGTGAGGTTCTGCGGTCTGGACAGGAGGGGCCGGAGAAGTCGCACAGACTCCTCTCAGACAGGGGGATTTATAGGGAGTGAAACAGCTCGATTGGTTGAGGGAGAGCAAGACTGCTATTGGGTAAGTTACAAGCCTTGACTTGGCTTGTTGTTGGTTGGAATTACTTGCCTGCTATTGGTTGTTAAGACTCGGCTGCTATTGGTTGTTAAGACTTAGCTGCTATTGGTTATTAAGAAGCTATGATTGCAGCACCTTGTTTGCATACTGGGCTCTTTAAGAGAAGACCAGGCTGTGCGAACAAGGGAGAAGGGAACATGCCCGAGCATGTCTGAGCTTGCTCAGGGCTTGTAAAAGGGAAAAAAGGGGCGGCGGGGGGAGGGGTGGCTGCGTCCAAGCTCCCAGCAAGGCAACCGGCCTTACACCTTGGGAAACCATTGGAGGTGTTTCAGGCAAGGAGAGACTAACTTCCTGAAGAAGAGGTGCCAGGGCTGTTTGTTCTAGTGAAGAAGGCTTGATGAAATTTACAGGTTCAAGAAACCAGCTTCATCAAAATCTGCCCATATATCTTGATTTCAGTTTTTGAGAATGCCATTCTTCCAATCAATGCCATAACTTAAGCAAAGGGGTCCTGTGAGGTTGGGCATTCAATTGACATTGTAATTCAGCCACCCACAAGGTTAGACATTTTTTTTTCATTTTCATAAATTTCAGCCATGTGGTTACAGAAGATAATCGTTTATGTCAAAGTAGACATAGAAGGCTCCAGGTGCCTTGTGAGAACATTGAGCTAAGAATTTAAAGCTCTGAGCTTATAATTTTCTTTACCTAAGTTCTCAGGTATTGTTGGAAGCAACCAACCAACTCTATCTTGCTCATTTTCACTAAAATATTCTATTGGGAGCAAATACTTAAAGACCTGAAATGCCTTTTATAAGCACTTGATTGCAGGCATCTAAAGGAGATAATTTGTGTATTTTTTTTTTTTTTTTTTTGCCATGAACTACATCATGCCATGAACTACCAGTGCTCCCTTTACCACTGGAGACATGGTCATTAGTGTCTTTAAATCTAATCAGATCGGAGAGCCAATGCTAGAAAACCCAAAACCAATTTAGATAAATCATCCTTAAGAATCTGTTCTCTGGAAACACTCTCAGTATGCAATTCTGTTACCAGGATTCAGTCAGGAAAGCAGACCCACTAGGAGGCATGTATCTATATCTACATCTATGTATGTATCTATTTATCTGTCTGTCTGGATATCTATCTATCTATCTGTCTGTCTATCTATCTATCTAAATACTTGTTATAGGAATTTGATCTTATATAATTGTGGAAGCAGCCACACACAGTCTCTGTCAGATCGTTGTCTTCATATCTGAAGCTGAAGTATGACGTTCACAGGACAGTCACTAGGGAAGGGACAGTAAATGTAAATTTGGGGTCAAAAAAGATTAAGCTGGACCCCAAAGCACAAGATGGAATCCAGGAGGAAGAACTTAAACTCTTGACAGTTCCTATTGCTTCTGATCACAATAATATATTTCATTTGGAAGATGTGTTCTGAACACACACACCTGAATAGAAGTTTAAAAAGCTAAAGGAAGATGCAGAGAAGGGGAGCAGTTACAGGCCCAGTAACTATGAAGATGGACTAGCCAGTGAAACCATGTGTGACCTACAAGGTGGCTGATGATCCCCTGTGTTCTTACTGGAACAGAAACTTACTCTGAGAGATTTTCCTTCCTTTCTGCAATGTTTCCATCAAAACTACAATTCATGGATGACCTGTATTCTACCCAACATCACCTCTGACCACACAGTATCACAACGAGCCATGGCGTTTATTTCATAGCAAATGAAGTATAGCAATTAACTCATGTTTATGGAATTCATGAATCATACTGTGTTCCCCTTTATCCTGAAGCACTTGGCTTGTTAGAATGGTAAAACAGTCTTTTGAAGACTCAGTTACTGTGTGAGCTAAGTGATATATTGTAAGCTCTGTCCTCCAGGATTCAGTAGCACCCTAAATCAACAACCATTATATGATGCTGTTTCTCTTGTAGACAAGATTTGTGGGTCCAAGAATCAAGAGGTGAAAAAGGAACTGCCACCTCTCCCTAATGGCCTTAGTGATCCACGAGCAAAACTTTTGATTCCTGCCCCCATTACTTTAGGTTTAGCTATCCTATAGGTCTTTGTTCCAGTGGATGTAATGCCCCTACTAGGAGACAAAACAATCCATTGGACTTGGAGTTAAGACTGGCTTTCAACAGTTTCAGCTCTGCATGACGCTGAATCAACAGGTAAAAGAAGGGGTAACTCTATGACTAAAAGTCAATTATTCAGTGAAAAGATAAATTAAGGTTGCTATTATATAGTGAGACAAATAGGACATTGTGGGAATACAAAAGATGCTCTGGGACACCTCTTAGTGCATTCCTGAGAGCAAAGTCAATGGAAAACTGCAACAATCCAATTTAAGCAGAACTGCTAATGACTCAGACCCTCAGGAGTAAAAGTTAGGGCCGCCTCATTCAGGAAAAACATCATGACCAGTTAAGGGACTTGTTTAGAAGAAATGAAATAGAGAAGGGGCAATGGAAGAAGGTATGGAGATACGTGAAACTGGGTTATTTACAAGAAAAGTGGTTTAATCAGCTCCTGGTTCTGTAGGCAGTACAGGAAGCACAGTGCTGGCATCTGCTTGGCTTCTAGGGAGGCCAAAGGAAGCTCACGATCTATAACTATAAATACTGGCTATGCCATGTGACCAGCTGTAGAAATGAGGACTGTCAAAGTTATGAGTTTTTTTCTATTTTTATATGAATATTTTTGTTTTATTGCTTGTTTAATTCTTTATAATTTAACATAAAATGTGTTAATAGTGGTTGTCTGTATTTAAGTTACAAGATATCAAAGTGGAGTGTGAACCAGCCAGGAGGAGAATGAATAACATCTAAAGACAAAAAAGGGTTTGTAATCTTTTCTGGGGAAAGGGTTAGTGTGTTTTTCAGTTGCATGTGAGATAGTTGTAGCATAGTAGGAAGATATATGACTTTGTTATTGTTCTTTCATATGAAGTATGGTTTAAGGAGATGTGTATAGAAGTCAAGTTAGCAAGAATTGGACTGTGGTATCTTGTCAACTTGACTAGGTTGAATTACATTTTTCAGAATTCTATTTTATGTAATAGTTTTCCATTAGAGAGGTTCAGATGAAAGATCTCCTTTTAAAGCTATGGGGCAGATGTTATGCTAAAAACTCTCAATAAACTACATATCAATGGAGTGTATCACAAAAATAAAAGCTATTTACAACAAACCCACAGCCAATATCATACTGAATGGGCAAAAACTGGAAGCATTCCCTTTGAAATCTGGTACTAGACAAGGATGCCCTCTCTCACCACTTCTATTCAATATAGTATTGGAAGTTCTAGCCAGAGAAATCAGGCAAGAAAAAGAAATAAAGTGTATTCAATTAGGAAAGGAAGAAGTCAAATTCTCTCTGTTTGCAGATGACATGATTGTATATTTAGAAGACCCCATCATCTCAGCCCAAAATCTCCTTAAATGATAAGCAACTTCAGCAAAGTCTCAGGATACAAAATCAATGTGCAGAAATCACAAACATTCCTAGACACCAATAACAGACACAGAGACAGTCAAATCAAGAGCAAACTCCCATTCACAGTTGCTGCAAAAAGAATAAAATACCTAGGAACAAACTAACAAAGGATGTAAAGGACCTCTTCAAGGAGAACTACAAACCACTGCTCAAGGAAATAAGAAAGAACACAAACAGGTGAAAAAACATTCCATGCTCATGGTTAGGAAGAATCAATATTGTGAAAATGGCCATACTGCCCAAAGTAATTTATAGATTCAATGCTATCCCCATCAAACTACCAATGACCTTCTTCTTCACAGAACTGGAAAAAAAAACACTTTAAACTTCATATGGAATCAAAAGAGAGCCTGCATAGCCAAGACAATCCTAAGCAAAAAGAACAAAGCTGGAGGCATCACACTGCCAGACTTCAAACTATACTACAAGGCAACAGTAATCAAAACAGCATGGTACTGGTACCAAAACAGAGTCATAGACCAATGGAACAGAACAGAGGCCTCGGAGGCAATGCCACACATCTACAACCATCTGATATTTGACAAACCTGACAAAAACAAGCAATGGAGAAAGGATTCTCCGTTTAATAAATGGTGTTGGGAAAACTGGCTAGCCATGTGCAGAAAGCAGAAACTGGACCCCTTCCTGACACCTTACACTAAAATTAACTCCAGATAGATTAAAGACTTAAACATAAGACCTAACACCATAAAAAACTCTAGAAGAAAACCTAGGCAAAACCATTCAGAACATAAGCATAGGCAAGGACTTCATGACTAAAACACCAAAAGCAATGGCAAAAAAAGCCAAAATAGACAAATGGCATCTAATTAAACTTCAGAGCTTCTGTACAGCAAAAGAAACTATCATTATAGTGAACTGACAACCAACAGAATGGGAAAAAATCTTGCAATCTACCCATCTGACAAAGGGTTAATATCCAGAACTACAAAGAACTAAAACAGATTTACAAGAAAAAACAACCCCATCAAAAAGTGGGTGAAGGATATAAATAAGCATTTTTAAAAGAAGACATGTATGAAGCCAACAAACATATGAAAAAATGCTCATCATCACTGGTCATTAGAGAGATGCAAATCAAAACCACATTGAGATACCATCTCAAGCCAGTTAGAATGGTGATCATTAAAAACTCTGGAGACAACAGATGCAGGAGAGGATGTGGAGAAATAGGAACACTTTTACACTGTTGGTGGGAGTATAAGTTAGTTCAACCATTGTGGAAGACAGTGTGGCAATTCTTCAGAAATCTAGAAATAGAAATTCCATTTGA
>CAUYQU010008445.1:0-23944 GCA_963574635.1 Cheracebus regulus | reverse complement strand
TCCCCTATTTCCCCCCAACAGACCCCAGTGTGTGATGCTCCCCTCCCTGTGTCCATGTGTTCTCATCGTTCAACACCCGCCTATGAGTGAGAACATGTGGTGTTTGATTTTCTGTTCTTGTGTCAGTTTGCTGAGAGTGATGGTTTCCAGGTTCATCCATGTCCCTACAAAGGACACAAACTCATTATTTTTTATGGCTGCATAATATTCCATGGTGTATATGTGTCACATTTTCCCTGTCCAGTCTATCATCGATAGGCATTTGGGTTGGTTCCAGGTCTTTGCTATTATAAACAGTGCTGTAATGAACATTCGTGTGCATGTGTTCTTATAGTAGAAC
Organism: Cheracebus regulus; assembly: GCA_963574635.1. Taxonomy (NCBI): domain Eukaryota; kingdom Metazoa; phylum Chordata; class Mammalia; order Primates; family Pitheciidae; genus Cheracebus; species Cheracebus regulus. Next base: position 23,604 of record CAUYQU010008445.1, on the reverse strand, counting down.
AATTTATAATCCTTTGGATATATACCCAGTAATGGGATTGCTGGGTCGAAAGGAATTTCTATTTCTAGGTTCTTCTGTCTTCCACAATGGTTGAACTAATTTACACTCCCACCAACATTTAAACTGCAAGATGACAGCTTTTACTACAGGCACTATAGCTGAGAGAAGACAATTTGCTCCATAAGAAAGGAAAAAAAATATCACAGAAGAAAGGGATTTGGAAAAGTGGAAGAGGACTGATGTTGGGTCTCAATACAACAGTCTTGTTTGTGATTTCCCCACCTATAACCATGAGGGGCTGCAAATCTCTTACTGCAGACTTAGTGGAAGACAAAAGAAGACATGAAAAGTAGTAGTATTCAAGAAGAGTTTATATTCTTAAACACTGTAAAGGTCTTATTTTACCATGGATTTAGGCAGTTGCATCCAGGAACAGAAATAGTACAAACCATAGAAATATATTTGTTCAACTGATAATGGTTGAGGCAGAGTTTGCACATTATTCCCATTGAAGAATAACTTTGAGTAATTATGAATGCAAGAAGGAACTAGAACACTAAAAGCAGGCTGGGCTGTGAACACCAGTAACTGTTGAGAGGACCATAGAGGCGAGGCAATTCTAAAGTAAATAACAATTTTGATTAGGCCAGAACAGTGACTGTTACAAGGCATTCCAAGAATTAGAAATTCACTGATGCGCTTGATCTGATATTTTGATCTTGTGCACAAATCAAATGATCTCACGCCTTGCAGAAAATACTGGAGGAGAAAATATTCTCTGGCTGTGACAGACCTTGGATGCTTTTCAAGTCTTGTGTAAATGCTGGTAAAACTGCATAGATGAGATATTTTCAAGGGTACCTGGAATTATATAATACTATCTTAACAGTTTTCTATCATGATATTTCTGACTCATTAAGATGTTAAGAAGAAAAAAGAAAAAAAAACATGAAAACAGCAGCAAAATGGAAAAGGCAGGCAAAGTTTGTCATAGCATCAGTGGGTTTTCTCAAAACTATGAAGCAAATTATTGATTATTTTGTGTTGAGAGAAAAATGTGCAGGCTAATGCCTTCATCATCTAGTATGGTACACCTAAGAAAAAAGAAAGAAAGAAAGAAAAAAATAGGTGTGGGTAGGCCCACTTAAATTTGAATAGTTGAACCCATGACCTCTTCCTATTTGAGGCTTGTAGGGGAAAAATATGTTTCAGTGGAAAACTGGGCAATGTCTTAGCATACTTTTCTGTGATATGTAATGATTCTGATTCTGAGGCAGTTAATTTACAACTCTGCAAATTGCCAATAACTAAAAGCAATGCGAAATCATCCCTGTCCATAGACATACACGATTCTGTCCTGTCTGGTAGAGTTTTAATTTATTTTACACTGTCACTGAACTAAAAACAAGTTTTGCCTCTATTTGCACATTCATTTCAATATTCCTAATCATAAATGCTCTGTTACTTGGATTCTTCTTTAAACTGGTTGTATTGTCTCACTAGTTTCCTCATCAGTAAGTTAAATAAAATCTTTAACATGTTGAGAGTTATGATTTCAGTTATTTTTGGAAATTATCTCAGCTCAAAACCTCATTTAACAGTTAAAAAACCAAGAGAAAAGGCATCAGCCCTGAAGAATAAAAAAAAAATTAAGCATAGATATCACCAGTGGTTTGGAAGCTGGAAAGTTTCTTTCTAGTCATAACTGACTTAGGAGCAAATACTTTAGAAACCTATCACTACCTATGCAGATAGAGAGAAAATCCAGGAAGCAACCAATTCCTGTATGTGACTGCTGGAAAGCATCAGGGATTGAAGGAATCAGGTACCTCTGAATGTGGAGTGCGCTGAAAACACAGGTGTTTATATAAAAAGCATTAGATTCCTTTAACTCTACCCTCAAGAAAAGCTCTTCTATTAGCTTCTAGAAAGCTGGCAGACAAGGCAGAAGATTGGAAGATTTATTGCTGTAAAAACTGACCAGCCAAAGAAAAAGGACTTACCACTGCTGATATAACTCAACCCCTATATTCAGGATTTTCAATCTGCTTTTTTAATGCTTTTAAATAAGTCAAGGATCAGATATTTGGGAAATTTTCCTGTGGGATGTGTGTGTGTGTGTGTGTGTGTGTGTGTGTGTGTGTGTGTGTGTGTGTGTGTGTGTGTTAGTGACAGAGAAAGATGGAGAGAAAGAGAGAGAGAAATTCAAGAGAAACAGAGAAGCTAAAAAGCCGTGAGACAAATGATGAATAAGCAGAAGCCAGGATTAGCCCAGGGACATGGCAAAGAACTGAAGCATACACAGTGTACTTCAATAAAGCAACAGAGTCATTTCACACTAATGGAGACAGAGCAGACTATTTAATAATCAGTGTAAGGAAAACTGATAAATTTTGGTGATAAATATAATAAAATTGGAATACAAACATTCTAAATCAAGTTTCTTTCAAGGCCTCACAGTTTGTAGGTGTTAGACCTTCTGATCCATTTAATGAGTAATAATGTATTATTATTCATGCTTTGGGATACCTTGGCAATCACGTGGTATTAGTCAATTTTCAGACTACTGATAAATACATACCTGAGACTGGGCAATTTACAAGAGAAAGAAGTTTAATGGACTTACAGTTCCATATGGCTGGGGAGGCCTCACAATCATGGTGGAAGGCAGGGAGGAGCAGGTCACATCTTACATGGATGGCAGCAGGTAACAAGAGAGCTTGTGCAGGGAAACTCTTCTTTTTAAAACCATCAGATCTCATGAGACTTATTCACTATCACGAAAACACCGCAGGAAAACACTGGCCCACATGATTCAATTATCTTTCACTGGGTCCCTCCAGCAACATGTGGGAATTATGGGAGCTACAGGATGAGATTTGGGTGGAGACACAGACCCAAACCATATTGCATGTCTTCAAAGAAAACTTTGTTATAAGAAAGAAGTCAGTATATTTTAAAATATTTTATTATTAAATTTCAAACATATATAAAGGTAGTCAGAAGAAATAATAAATCCCATCATCCATTTCAGTGATGATTATCTTGTGGTGACCTTCTGACCTACAATTATTTTAAAGCAATTTTATATCACTTTATCCATACACACTTTTCAGGATCTATCTCTTTAAGACAAATATCCTTTTAAACATATATGTGTGTATATTTGTATAATAGATATGTGTGTGTCAATACACATAGACACACACATACTATTTCACCTAAAAGTGAACGTTTTTTAAAATAATCCAATATTCAGTATTTACATATATAAATGTTTCATAAATGTTGACAATATCTTTTAGTATTTTTTCATTTAAATAAAAACATAAATAAAGTTCACATTTCACAATTGTTTGAAATTTTTATTTAAGTTTCTTTTACCCTGTAGGTTTCCTTCTTGTTATCTCTTTCTCTTCAGTATGTACGTATATCAGAAGAACCAGGGTATTTTTTTTCTCCTGGTAGAGTTCCTCACAATCTTATTTTTGCTAGTTTCAAACATGATGTCATCTCATATATTTCTCCATCATCTGATTTTCAATAAATTATTAGTTGGATCTAGAAGTTTTACCAGAACTAGGTTCATATTTTTTAAACAATACTAGTTCATGAGTGGTGTGCATTATTTCACAATGAAGTATATGATATTTTGTTGTACTCTCTTTTATTGATGTTAACAGCTGTTAATAATCAATGTCTTGGTCTATTAATTAATTTGGAGTTGGGAAATTGTGATATACTAATTCTATCAGTTCTTTCTCACTTGCCAGCTGTAATATACTTCTATTAAAAAAAAAAAAAAGCTCCATATACCATTTGGTTACTACTTGACAGAGGAGATAAAATCTGGCATATGTATATAATAGGATATCATGAAGCCATACAAATGGATAAAATCATGACTTTTGCAGCAACATGAATGGAACTGTAGGCCATTATCTTAAATGAAACAACTCAGACTCAAAAAGTACCACATGTTCTCATTTATAAGTGGGAGCTAAAAAATATGCACCTGGGGACATAGATATTTAGTGAGAGGTAAATAACATGGTCACACGTGGAATAATAAACAATAGAGACTCAGAAAGGGGAAGGTTGAGGGGTGGATGATAAGAAATTTCTTAATGTACATTAATTTGGATGATGAGTACCCTAAAAGCTGACTTTGCCACTACATGATCTATCCATGTAACAATATTACACTCATACTGCATATATTTATACAAATAAAAGTAATTTAAAACAGGATAAAATCTTATTCTTTCCTTCTGTTTATTAGTTTGTTGTTTTAATCATAAGTTTATTTACAAGCATCCTGCAGTGATAAACATTTTTTTAAAACTTTTGTATTATTTTGAATACATGGAATTTTAACATATTTGATGTATTTCAATCCATTAACACTATTGCCTGAATTGTCCAATATTTAGCCAGTTGGATTCTGACTCTGTGAGTGCCTGGGCTCCAGGTTGGATCATGAGTACTCTTGATGGGCTCTAGTTTTCTTACTATCTGTTACAAAAAACGTTTCAGGCTCATCTTATACACCAGACCTAGGATTAGCCATTTGTCTAAGAAACCCTGCTTTTTTGTTTCTTTGCTTGTTTTTTTACTTGTTTTTAGTGAAAAAAGTAGCATTGCAAGGCCATAAATAGTCTGGGAAGGGTGATCTGCTTAATATTTAAGCTAGAAATGGAATATATAAGACAGTATATACAATAAGACTTTCACTTTGTGAAAGAAATACAGACACACACAAGCACACAGTTCACAAATATAAGCTGAGAAGGCTGAAAAAACATTTCTGAAATATTAACAAAGACTTTATGTGGGTATTTTAGTTATTAGCAATAATTTTATTTTCATATTTATATATCTGTACTTTAAAATAAATATACATTACTTTAAAAATGACAGACTGAAAGATTTAAAGAGCCCAGGTTTTGTAGTAAGCATTTGATATTATGACAAACAAAATTACTGTAACAATTCCTATTAAATCGTACAAGCTGTCTTCAAAAGAATGTAAGCATGAATTTGTTAATATGTGCAAGACACTTTAAAAATAATAGGCCTATGAGGCATTATTCTATTTAGTTTATGACATATTAATAATGCATCTTATTTATCTGCCATTTGAAGTACAGCTTAATGAATTAATAAACATAATATCCAATCATGTTTAATGAAGAGCTTTAAAATTACTCATCTAAATGATTGTCATAATTTTTCAATAATAATTATATTTAGCACTTTTATTGCATTTTATACTTGAAAGTATTTTGCAAATACCTAGTTAGTTAAAACTTAATACATCCATCTTCATGTGAAACGGATAAGAGGTGTCCTTGCTATATTCCTCTTAATAGTACAGTGTAAACACAAAGATGGGCTTATAAATGCACCCTGTCCAGTCCATGGAGAAAACAGGTACTACTACCTGATTATGAATTTGAATTAAGGACAAGGTAGGAGTTAATATTAAGAAATGTTACCAAGCAGTACAAGGTTTGACTTACTCCTTATGAATAAGACCAAGTGGCCTAAATGGCTATGTCTATGCTTTAGTAATCACAAGTGTACCAGCAACTGGATAAAATAACCAGGGCTCCATAGTATTCCATGGTGTATATGTACCACATTTTCTTTATCCAGTCTACCACTTACCAAACATTTAGGTTGATTCTACGTCTTTGCTATTATGAATAGTGCTGCAATGAATATACACATGCATGTATCTTTATAAATAGAACAATTTACATTTTGGGGGGTATATACCCAGTAATGGTATTGCTGGGTCAAATGGTATTTACTATACATCCATCAAAATGGACATGGTCATGTCCTCTGCACAAATATGGATGGAGCTGGAGGTCATTATCCTTAGCAAACTAACACAGGAACAGAAAACTAAATACTGCATGTTGTCACTTACAAGGGGGTGCTAAATGATAAGAATGCATGGACACATAGAGGGGACAACATACAATTGGGCCTATTGGAGGGCATAGGGTGGGAGGAGGCTGAGGATCAGGAAAGCAGTTAATGAGTACAGGCTTAATACCTGGGTGATGAAATAATCTATAAAACAAACCCCAGGACACAAGTGTACCTATATAACAAACCTTCATATGTACTCCTGAACTTAAAAGTTAAATCTAAAAAAATCAGGGCTCTTTCAGCCATTACCAAGAAATTCTTACAGCTGAGAAAATCTTAAAAGGGGGTTAAATTTGCTTTGATTCCAATAGAGACAAGAACATAGCTTTTCTGGTTTTTAATGGGAGTGTTTTAAAATAAAGTCTAACTTGTAGCAGCTTTGAATAATTTCAACAAAAATTAGAAAATAAATGTCATCCGAACCTCTTTCCAGTTAAACATCCCATTGTCTTTATTCAGTGGTTGCAACTGACCAGCAGTGGTGACAACTAGCTTCTGGATCACCAGGTTTGTTCTTTGCATGGGTAAGTAGTTGCTATGGTCTGAATGTCTGGTCTCTCCAAGATTCCTATGTTCAAACCTAAACCCCGAGGTGGTGGTATTAAAAGGCAGGGCCTTAGGAGGTGATTAGGTCCTGAAAGCTCTGCTCTCATAAATGTGATTAGTAGCCTTATAAAGAGGCTCAAGGGAGCCTGTTTACCCTTCCCACTGTGTGGACACAGCAAGAAGTCGCCATCTGTGAAGCACAGAAATCTCCCTAGACACTTGAACTTTCCAACCTCCACAACTGTGAGCGATAAACATCGATGGTTTATTAACTGCCCAGTTTAAGAAATTTTACTATACAGCAGGAAGATGAAGACAGTGGTATCCTGTGCTTGGTTTAAAGTCTTCATACATAAAGAGACACTGGGTAGTAGATTATTCAATTTGATCTTTTCATGTGGAAACAACAGAATTGAAAGGGATGTTTTCAAACAGAAGACTTTGAAAGGCTCATCGAGCTAATGGGTATATGATAGAAGATTTAAAAACAAGTATTTCAGGAATCCCTTGGAGTGTGATTTTGGATGCTCAGATCTCAGGTGTCTGGCAAGAAGTCATTCACAGCAACAAATGACATCCAGTGCTTGCCATAATTTGGAAACAGCAGCTGGGACATTAGTCACAATTCATTTCAGCCTCCAGGTCAAACTGGGCAAATGTAAGGCTATGTTAATAATTGCTTATGATACTGGGTATTTTAGAGATAACAAAAATATTCCCAAGGACCCAGTGAAGTATACTGTCTTATTTTCCATGAGTACTTACATTCAAAACAAAACCAAACTCCAAAATTTCATCTGCCTAATCATATTATGCTTAGACTAATTACAAGTCTCAAGTCCAGATATAATTTACACAGAATGATCACATTCACCTTTGAACATGGCATGGAAATCAGTATGTTCCTACTATTAATCTGCCAGCAGGCTCTGTACCAAGAACATTTCATCCAAGAGTGGCACTAGTATGTGATGTGTGTGTTTAATTCAGGATCATATCTATTTTTCTCTTTTCTTATAGTTTCATTTTACAGTCTTATAGCTCAGATCTCAGGTGTCTGTCAAGAAGTCACCAAACCTAAACTTACAGAAGAGTTTCCAGTATAGTGCAAGGAATATTTTTTTTCCTGCAAACTTTTAGTGTAAATTGCCAAGTTAATTCTCCATTACTCTTAAGTACTCTGGTGGTATTTCTCACAAACAAGGACATTTTTGTACATGACTGTGATACAAATATCAAAATTAGGAAATTAACTTTACCACATTGGTATCATCTAATGCTCTGGTAAATTAACTTTACCACATTGCTATCATCTAATTTTCAGACTTCATTCAAATTTCATCAATTCATCCAATAATGCCCTTTGTGACAAAAAGCTCTGGGCCAGAAGGAAGCATTGTACTTAGCTGTTATATCTTATTTATTTTCTTCAGTTTGAGACATTTCTTCAGTCTTTTATTGACTTTCATGACTTTGACATTTTTTTTTTTCTTTTGAGTTGGAGTCGTCTCAGTCTGTTCCCCAGGCTGGAGAGCAGTGGCACAATCTCAGCTCACTGCAACCTCTGCCTCCAGGGTTCAAGTGATTCTCCTGCCTCAGCCTCTCAAGTAGCTGGGACTACAAGTGCATGCCACCACACACATCTAATTTTTTGTATTTTTAGTAGAGGTGGGGTTTCTCCACATTAGCCAGGATAGTCTCAATCTCCTGACCTCGAGATCCGCCCAACTTGACCTCCCAAAGCACTGGGATTACAGGCATGAGCCACCGTGCCCTTCTGACTTTGACATTTTTGAAGACTACAAGACAGTTGTTTTGTGGACAATCTATCAATTTTGGTTTCCCTGACGTTCCTTCATAATTAGACGCAGGTTACACATTATAGATGGGATGTCATATTCTTCTCATTACATCCTATGGGACTTGTACCATCATTAATGATGTTCATACTGATTACTTGATTCAAATGGGATATGACTGTCTTCTTCACTGTAGATTCACTCTTCCCTATTGTAATTAATATGTATTTTGTGAAACGGTTAAGACCTGGTAAATATTCTTCTTCTCGACAAATATTTACTTATTCATTGATTTATTTATATCAGAACAAATTATTTTTATGTCATTTAATGAGTAATATAATCTATTACTAACATTATTTATTATAATGATCAATTTGTCCCAAATTTGTCCAGTAAGAGCCCTTTAAAAAGGCTTTATGTGTCATTTTAATATATTTTCATCATTTAAAAAAATAAATGTTATTGTGAATACTTAAGGCATACTACATGCTGTTATGAGGTACACATATATAGTAAAATGGTTGCTATTGTAAAACAAATCATCTCACATAGTTATTGTTTTTTCCTCTGTGGCAGGAGCAGTTATAATCTAGTCATTTAGCAAAAATTCTGAATGCAATACACTATCATAAATGATATTCCTCATGTTGTACTTTATATCTTTAAACTTATTCATCCTATGTATCTGCTACTTAGTATTCTTTGACCTACATCTTCCCATTTCCTACCTCCAGTCCTGCCTGTGGTAACCACTATTTTTTTCTCTATCTCAAACACTCATGCACACACACACATACAACCCACAAGAGATTAATTAAAAATAGAATTACCATATTACCTAGCAATTCCTCTTCTGGATATATATTCAAAGGTAATAAAATCACCACCTCATAAAGATATCTGCATGCTCATGTTCACTGCCGTATTCTTTACAATAGCCAGGATATGGACATAACCTGAGTATCCATGAAGGAAGAATAGATAAAGAAACTGATATTATTAGCCTTCAAATAGTAGGAAAACCTGCTATTTGCTGCAACATGGATAACCCTGGAGACATTATGTTAAGTGAAATAAACCAGAAACAGAAAGAAAAATATTATACGTTCTCACTTATATGTGAACATGTCATCATTCTTTTTGAGAACCCCTTTGCTTTCTGGTACAAACAGACATTCCAAGATTTCTTGTACTTTTCTTGCAAACCAGCATTTCTCCAGGGCAAACCGGTTTCTTTGGGAGGAGAATGATATTTAGATGCCAAGATGTGGAGTGTCACTAATCCCAGGCTCTCTCACCTGACAAAACTAAGGAATGGACATACATACTGCATGCCTGCACACATATTTACACACACATATGTATATGCATAGACACATATATTGAAAACCATGAGTTCAGATTAATGGCTACAATTCCAACCTCATACAAAAAGCTTCATCTAGTTTTCTTACTCTTATTTGCAATTTTTCTTCCCTTACAGAGAGAAACATGGCTCCCACTGCCCTTAATATATTTGCTTATGGATCAATACTACTATATATACTCTTCCATTGTTGCCACTACTTCCTTCTCCACGAAGATTCCCTCAAATCTGCTTGGACTTTGACACTATGCACTAAGCCACCCCACATATGGACACCCCCGTCACCCACTTCAACTCTGACACCGTTCACCATGCAATCCTCTTCCTACTTCACCAACATTTTACTTTTTCCTCTCACTTGGGCTCCAAAGCCCAAGTCTGGTTCACTGCAGCCTCCCTGTTGGAATGGCTAGCACCAACAACCATTCCAAACACAGCCTTTGTGCTATCTCATATTATGTCTGCAGGACTGAATTATTTGAGAAGAAAAGGGAAAGAACAAGAGAAAGTGTTAGTTTTATTTGGTACTGTTTATGTCGTTGCACTACAAGTAATACTATGGATGTCTATTCTGTTGTTTCAAACCAAAAAAATTATTTTGTTTCTGCTGTGTTGGGGGGAAGAAGGGCTGTGTTGAGGACAGACAATAATAATAATAATAATAATAATAATAATGACAGTAAACAATTTAGTTTTTATATAATTTATAAGAAAAAATAGACCTCAGATAAGAAGGGGCGTTTTCCCCACCAAAAGTGAGACCATGAATCTTCCCGCAGCCCAGTAGAAGATCTATAGCACCCTCAGAAGACAGGAATAGGCCCCTTCTTGGGGACTGGAAAACACCCCCAGCAACTCCATCACGGGCATATATTCTTACAGAATCCAAAAATAAGAAAAGAAGCTAAAGAAGCATAAACGCTCTTGAATTTGGGGTCATGGGAGCTTTAGAAATTTAGCCAGAAGCTTGAACCTTTAGATTATGAGGGGAGAACCTTTCAAATAAATATGCGGGTCATGATGCCTAGAAAATGAGATAGAATAGAAATCATGGGGCAAAGAAGATAAAAGAAGATCAAATGAAGAGACTCCAGAGAGGTTTAGGTTTGATGCACTATATTAGCCTCCCCTAACCAAGCTTTGTCTCTCTGAATTGTTTGGAGTTTGATATCAAGCCATTTGGGTTCAGGTCTTTTTTTTAAGTATTTTTAAGTAATTTTATGATTACCTTTATAAATCTCAAAGATAGAAGTATTCTTCCTAATTCTGTTAACTGTAAAGAAGAAAGTTTTAGATTAGTCCAAGCTAACCCATGTACCGGCACTCTCTCAAGGCCCCTGGTCACAACTGTCTTCCTTTTTCCTCATCCCAACCCACATTTAGAGCCTCTGATGGCTTCTTCTCTTGTCTTCTACCCCTCCATTTATAACAGTGTAACATTATACAATGCAACACTTTATCCACCCATCATCTGACCTGCATATTGAGGACAAGTGAGTAATTAAAGATGTGTTGGATAACAAGTGTAAACATGTACTGACTTACTGGTATCACTTACTGGTTCCTTACACTTTCTCCAGAGAACTTTCTAGGTCTCAATGGTTGACTTTGCTTTTAGGAAAAACCACTGGACTGATTTCTGCTAGACTTTCTAACTATATTTCTCTAAATAAGATATTTTTATATATGGGTGAGGAAGCATTGGCTCTCTCGAGGTCTGTTCCATGACATCTTTAAAAATACTGAAAAAAATTTATTTAATTTGAGCTTCTTAAAAATGTGCATCTTCCAAATTATTGTGAAACTAGACAAGCTACTTTTAATTACCTCTAAATTTCTGAAGATCACAGAAGAAATAATGAATAAGGGACTCTAGGGATTTCTTTGTGTGTGTGTACTACATGCATACCTTCATACTTCTGTGCACTGTACACATAAACACGTGTGTACACGTACACTATCAAGCCTTGCTTTGTGTTTCCTTCTCCCTTTTCTACTCTCCATGATTCCACTTTTAATCAATCTTCCAGTCATGATTAAGCAACCTCTGCACTGCACTGCTCCCTTTCCCCCCCAAAATAACTCCACTTTTATCTTGAACATGGCTCATTCTTGGAAGATTGCTTTTACAGTTTAGAGGATTCATCCAAACACTTCTAGTCCAGTGTTCAGATAATCTGACACCAAAGGACCATACTCATGTACCTGTTGTCTTTTATGACCTGTACTCTCTATAAGCCCAAATTCTGATTACTGAACTTTGTTTGGTTATTAATGTTTTAGTACCTTTCTTAAAAATCTGCCTGAAAATTCAGGTTGTTTTTTTCTGATTGAGCTTTCACCCTTTCCTTGCCAGTTCTCTTTCCTCAATTAAGGACACACAACTCTTACCAAATGTATTTGGCTGAATTAAGTGTATGAGCTTTTCTGTAGACAAAAAGATCTATGGTCAAATAGGCTTCAGAAACACTGGCCACTACAATCTGTGCTTAAAATGTGTACATTTTGGTACATTAATGTTGAATAACCCATCTCCTAAACTTGGCTACAGCCTCCATTTTTCTACTAACATCTTGTGGAAAGAGAGCTTACTGGAACAGACTTTGGATAAGCTGGTAAAAAGTCCTAATCTTGGTAAACTCCAGCCTGCTGACACACTCCTGATACTTGGACATCTTGACTGCTGGGCCACACTTTTAGCATTGTTGGACTGCACTAATACTAATTATTTCTATCTGGTGCATCTGTCTCCTCTCTTCTCATTCTCCAGGTCATGATTAATGGCGTTACAGTTGTCTGCTTTTTAAGCCTCCCATCTCTATTGAAACATACAAGTTTTGAAATGATCTATTGATTTGTGACTGTGTCGTACAACTTGATATTTCTATCCAAGAACTTAGCCTCTCCTTCTTTGCTCAGAGAAACTTGGTTTTGTTTATGATGATGAGGGACCCAATCCAGATATGATTAATGATTATTTTTAAAACACTCTTGGAAATTCTATTCTCCTATGCCAGGTACTTACTTTGCCAACACCTCTTGCCACTAAGCATATTTATATGACCCAGTTCCAGCAAATGCACTATAAGGAAAAGTCTTCTGGATGATTTCTGGAAAACAATTTTCACCAAATTAAAAGAAATCTCCATTTACCCAGACATTTTCTTTTCTTCCTTAAATATGGTTAGATGAAAATGTGATGCTTGGAGGTACAGTAGCTATCTTGTGACCATGAGTTAACAAGCCTGTCAGTGGCAGAGTGAAAAGATCAAACAAGCCTGAGAAACTGATGATATCAACGAGGCTCTCTCTCATCTGGGGAATTTGAATATACCCAGATATCTTAACTATAGATTTTTTTTGTGTTGCAGCCAAAAGCATTCCTATTATAACTTCCCACTTGAGCAACTGTCACAGCAGCTTGCTGAGAGTAAGAGCTGCAGTAATGGGGTATTAAATGAACCAAATCAATCATCAAGAAGAGAAGCAAACTAAAAGATTAAATAAAATAATTAATAGTAATATAAATGAACAAAGGCAGATGACTTATAATACTATGATTTGAAAGTATTTTGTGGTACCTAAAATATTGCTAGATACCAAGAAAAATTATATAATACTACATAGTCCTTCTCTTTTGGAAATAATATTATCTACCAGGAAAAAAAAAAACAAGAAGAAGAAGAAGAAAATGATATAGGATAGTGAGTTGTAATGAAGGAAATTTCTGCCAGGGAAAAGTTTACATAAAGTCCCTAAAACTGAATATTTGAACTTATCCTTGAACCATGAGTAAGTATTTTCAGTAATTGAATGTGTAATACAAAGGAGGAACAGAAACAGAAAGAAGCACTCCAGGTAAAGGGGAGCTCATAGAGCTATAAAATCTGATTTTTGTAGGTAACATCAGGGACCTGGAATAAAGCATTTGGATGTCTTATGTAATTAAATGCAGGCAAAACACATCTTCAAGTCTATGAAATAGTAGACCCAGAGTATACTCTATGCTCAAAAGCAAAGAATCATTTATGGATCAATAAGAAATGTTAGATATTGATCAGTCACTTGATAGATAAAAAATGATGAAGTAAATGGGTTAGAATGTTATCAATAACTGAGTCTGGAAAAAGGATGTATGGGTGTTATTTTTAAAATTTTTTTTATTTTTAAATTTTATTTTACAATTTTCAGTGTGAAATTACTTCCAAATGAAAAGTTAGAGCAAGCAAACAAAAGCACAAAAACAAACCTAACAAACACATGTGAACCCTATCAGAGGCTACAAGGGGCTATTCTGTCTTATGAGAACATGAGATCAAAAAAGAAATTCAGTGCCAACGTGAAGGTCAGTTTATTATAAAGACTAAAAAACACAGCTGAAGGCATCTGGGGATGCCCATAGTCAAATGAAAAGAAAAGCTAAAGGAAACTGGAGGCACAGATTTTTAACACTGCCTGAAAAACTTAGTAAATTTTGTCATTACTTTCAGACTGTATCTCTTGGGAAGACGGTAGAATCCCGAACTGGACCCAAAGATCCTCATGAGTTCACAAATACAAGGGGCAAGGCAAATGCAGCAGCCCAGAGTCTTCTAGGAAATGTCTGGAGTCAATGGGGGTCGTTTTTAGAAGTCATGATAATCTAGCAAGAGGGCTCTCCCTCATCAGGGGAATTTGAATTGGTGTCTGTCATATCCATTTACAATATTCCTCTTAGTCAAAGCTGCAGTGGAGACATTTCTACCTCCTTCCTACACTAGAGAGTCAGAAGGATTAATTAGCAGCTTTCTGCAAAGTGCTATCTATATGTTCGCTTTCTCAGGAGACAGAATAATGACTAATTCCCAGATCTCCTCCTGAAAGGAAGGTTACAATAACTACCAAAATCCTGCCTCAGAGAAGTGCTAAAAAGTCATACACTGTATTTGGTCATCTGAAGGCACTTGGAAAACTCATTCCAACATTAGATATCAAAACTTTAATTATATTCACACCCAATAATCCCAGGTTAGCAGTATAATTTAAAGAAAAAAAGTCTTTGTGAACAAAAATGCAATTAAAACTTCTTTTGAATATTAAAAGCAATGAAAGCAAACCTTATTGTCCAACAATCAGAAGATAGAATAAGTTAATGTGTATCTATTGAAGGAATATGATGTAGCCATTAAATTGTGATTTTGAAGGGTTTATAATAACCAAGAATAATATTCTAGACTCATATGAAAATTAAATATAAAATTGGCCATTAAACTTATTTCAACTTTTTTTTTTTTTTGAGACAGTGTTTCACTCTTCTCGACCAGGCTGGAGTGCAGTGGCATGACCTCAGCTCACTGCAACCTCCACCTCCCGAGTTCAAGCGATTCTCCTGCCTCAGCCTCCCAAGTAGCTGGGATTACAGGTGCGCACCACCACACCCCACCCAACTTCAAATTCTTATACTGAAAATAACTCATGAAAGAGAATTACCTGAAGATAAACAATAGCTCTGTTTAGGTGCTAAGACTAGAACTGATGTATCTTCTTTCTACTTTTCCTTATGATCCAGGACTTCTTAATTAGTTACTGCTATTTTTATCTGAAAATACAAAGAAAACCATATATATCTTTCTTCACCCTGTCCACAAACACTTGGCTACACAACCCTATGTTGAAAAGATTTTCATATTGCTGTTCTTCTCTAAAATTATCTCTTTATTTACACTTCTCTGACTTCTTACTCATCGGCCCCTCCAATTTTCTTCTTTTTCTGAATTCATTTGGGATTTGGAATTCAAATCCATTTCTTGAGGTATGCACTGGAACAAGCCCATCATTTGTGTTGGGCAATATGGATGCCACCACACTCCCTGGACAATTTAGTTTCTGGCAGCTCCCACCCCTTTTCTTGCTGGGGAAGAAGGTGAATTCTGGCTCCTGGTCCATGGGTCCCTGGATTCCCTTTGGTGTCAGTTCCCCAGAATGGTACAAAATCACATCTTCCACTGGGACATCTGCTTTTCACTCCCTTTCTCTTCATACACAAAGAGGAGAAATTAGGCTGAGTTTACCTAGGAGGCAAAGCTATTCTTGAGGAAATCATTTTATTCTGTCTTCTGTTTCTATTGTCAAGCCAATCTGAGGGTTCCTTCAGTTTTAACTGCAATTAGTCACAGATCCATCCCAACTAGTCCCCAGTTTAAAGTCCTGAAGTATAATGGAATCCTGGTAGAAAGAAACTTTTAAATCCATGTTTACTTCAATTCTCTAATCTGTATGTGAAAGCTCTTTGCAACTTCTCTACCTAGGGATTGTTCAAGGAAATTTTAACTCAAGCATACATCCATGGTAGGAAACTCACTACTTCAGGAGGATGCTCATTTAGGGGTAGCTTGCTTAGAAAGTTCTACCATGGATAGAAATACACTGTCTTTCCTGTATATTCTTGTCACTGGTAAATGTTTCATTCAAGAACATATATGCCTATAGCACTCTATCTTCCTTACTGACCAGAATGGTATCCACATGTTCAAGAATTGTGCAATTCACACAGGTTAAGAAATTGTTTCCAGAAGATAATACTATAATGCATACATTACTTATTTTCCTTTTCTTTTTCTTATTTTTTTAATTTCAACCTTCAATTTCCTAAATCTGAACCATAGAAACTTATTTAAGTCATTATAGTTATGTGAATCTCTTAAGGGATTACGGGGGAATGGTAGACATTTTCATTTTTCATAGTCCCTATGTTGGAAGCAATTTTATAGCTTTATTGTCTTTTTGAATTCCCATTTGATAATTCTGGAAAAAGGCTACACAGCCTGTACTAATCCCTCGAATGCTCCTCCCTAATGTTAGTATGCATGCTATGTGATTTATCTTTCAGTAGTTTTATCCTCCCCAAATCTAAAAGGTAGCTATTACTATGCTCACTTAACATCTGAATAAATGAATTTCAGAAAGTCTAAGCAGATAAACCTCACAGGAAGACAGCAGCAAGACCAGGGTCTCAGTTCAGAATCAAGTGTTCTAAACAAATTTCTGTGCTCATTCCAATACACACTATGACCATTTTATATTCTTCTTAATATTGAGCCAGCTCATTCTCTTGTTTCTCCTGCACAAAATAAATTAAATCCTCCCTCCATATTGTTCAAGTCATTGAATACAATGATAAATAAAGACTCCGAAGGTTCTCCCACTTTCCTAACTGTTCCTGAAATGACAGAGCTTCCAGTCCACATGAGGTCATCGTTTCTAAGGGCTTCCCAGAGTGTACCTGGAACTCAACAAGCTGTTGAAGGAGTGTGTATGTGATAACTGCTTTTGTTCTTGCCTCAAGTCAACAACCAAGATTCATCTGAGCTCTGTGTATTGGCATCACCAAGGTGAGAAGAAGCCTATCTTGGTTTGGCAGGACTTTCTTGACCAAACTCTGTGGCCACCTGTTTCTAGATTGATTGTAGTTCCATGGGATGGTGAGAGCCAACTCAAATAATGGTTAACACCGTATTTTTCCATCCTGTCTACACTCGACGGCTACAGCTAAGCCCGTCTGAGAACCTGGATGTCCTTACCAGCATGGAAGGACAAAAGAAAAAATATGTTAGAGAATGTTTAAAAAAATAATGTCTCCTGAACAGCTTTGTAATGTAATCATTTACTGCAAGAAACGGCTAACAAAAATGTTTTGATAACTAATATATATATATAATGAAATTATTCATAGTTACCTCCCAATCACTATTTTTAAAATTCGAATCACATGAAAATATGTAAAACATATTCCATGATATTGAGAGACTCTCTCCAGCTCACAATATAATGTAGTGTCAGGTGCAATGGCTTTGAGTTCAAACCCAATTCTCCCATTTGCTAGCTGTGACCTTGGGCAAGACACTTAAACTGTGTAGTGTCTTTGTTTCTTTATCTGTAAAATGGGACATTATAGTAGCACACATCTTATCTGGCTGCTGTGAAGGTTAAATGAGACAATTCTGGAAAAACACTGAGATTATACTGCCTGGAAGTGGTAAATAATAAATGGTGTTGGTGTTCTCATTTTGCCATATGACTGTATGAGAATATTGTGGCAGTTCTTAGGATAAAGATGGTTGGAATTTGGGGCTAAGGTTACCTTTATATAACCTAGAAGTGCGTTTTAAGTC
The DNA here is from genome assembly GCA_963574635.1 of Cheracebus regulus. Taxonomy (NCBI): domain Eukaryota; kingdom Metazoa; phylum Chordata; class Mammalia; order Primates; family Pitheciidae; genus Cheracebus; species Cheracebus regulus. Next base: position 5,797 of record CAUYQU010008445.1, on the reverse strand, counting down.
ATAGCTTGAATGATAGGTAATATTTAACAGTGGTGGAGGAAGGGATGTATGTGAGAGTTTATTTGGCACCTGTGTTAGAATAACTGCAATGGCACTGTCTGTGGGCCTCTCTGTGTAGAAGCAAGGTAAACTTTATGAGAATCCTGGTAAAGAGAATTAAAAGGAGTTTCGCAGTGTATAATAATTTCAATATATGATAAAGTTTATCATTCCAGTTCCAGAAACTTGCCAGCCATCTTGCTTCAAATTATGTGGGGTTACTTTTTTCAGCATATCATTCTTTTATTTACTTTTTTTCTACAGCAAAAATATAAGCTGATATGATTTTTCCCTGTCCTTCTCTTCATACTGTTGACTGCATGCAGTCAAGATGCTAATTAAAACCACCTAATTTAAATGCCAAGTTTGCCCTGAAATAGATTCCCAGTAATTTTGCAAAATTACTACTGGGCATGGAGGATGCAAAAGATATGCTTAAATAATCTGTGTTTTGCTTAAAGTGATTTAAGTGGAGAAGTCAGGCATTTTCAGCCTCCATGCCCTGCAGAAAATGTGTTGGAAGGAAACCATGGCAGGAAGTCCATGGATGGAGGCACACTCCAGCTCCAACAACAGAGTCTACAGGAATTCTAGAGCTTCTCATTTTTATTTTTGGTATCTTTCCAAAATCAGCCAGGACTTGTGTCAGGAGCAGTCTTATTAAAATGTAACCACTGCAGAGTTATTTAAACTACAATGAACATCAGAATGGATAAAAGAAAAGCTGCTAAATCTGTGATCTCCTGTCTTCCTCAAGGTAGCTGATAATAGAAATAAATGTGTGGAAAGTACCACATTTGAGCAAAAGGAGAATACTATACGGAACCAGTATGACCTCTGCCAACAGATCAACTGTGAGTCTGATAGAGGAAACTCAGTATTGGCAGAACAAGGAATAAGAAAGGTACAAAGAAATTGGTTTGTACAGGCCCCTGCTCTTGACTGTCATAAGTCAGGAATCAGAGGACATCAATTTCAATATTCTGGGAATAAATGAACCTAAAAGTTATTCTGTGTGTAAGCAATAGGGTGTGGAGATGGGTCCCAAACACTCAATGGAAAGAAGAATCAGAATGAATTACTTCAAATGTCCCTTATAACTCTTTTAATCTATAATTTTTAAAGGTAATGCTCTTTACTCAAGTGAATTAACACAGCCAATAGAAGGAATCCTTCAGATGACACATGTGAATGGATTTATTTCATTTTGACTCTTCTTTGTATATTTTCAATGATAATGACAGAATCTGTGGGTTATTTTGGAACTTCAGATCCCAGATCAACTTCAAAACACTCTTTATGGTCAGTATGGAAGCCTTTCTTGGGCCTCACCCTTCCCCAGGGCGTACTGAGATTTCCATTAAGCCCAGGGTCCATACAGCTAGTAGATTATCTACATATATATTTGATTCTTTCTTCTATGCCATCGTTGTTCTCATCACCTCAACAAAAAAACTGCTAGAGCCCATCAAGCAAACCTAATCAGTTAACAAGTATTCATTGATTACAAATGTACAAGGACCTCATTTTTAATTAGCTGATTCACAACATGATTTGAGTCAGCCACGGACGGTGAGGCTCAGTGAATGGGTAATGATGAGGGTCCCTGAGTGTAAATCCCATCATCTTCAAGGATGGCAAAGCCCTATCTACATAAATCATCACAGACTCAGCTCCATTACCAAGACGCCATGATGAAGCCCTGTAAATAGAATGCAGAGTCCAATCCAAATAGCCTTGCATTGGTCTTTATTACATACCAGGAAGCCCATGATCGCCAATGCACATTTGACAAATTATACTTTCTTGTCTTCTTATAATAAGGAAAGGAAATGTGAAATGCACACTTTTCCTGTTCTCCTTTGAATCATAGTTGTTGCTACAGTGGTGACACATTTTACCAATTACACATATTATGACCATATCAACCAACATACAATATGTTTCCATCTTTAATTTGGAAATGCTTTCGGACATCCTGCACATCTGCCACCAACTCAGATAAGATTGAGGAGAAATGTTTGGGTCAGTGGTGCATGAAATCTAATTGAATGGCTCAGAACTCTACCATTTACATCTGTTCTGCTTTCCAAAGATCAGACAGATGGAAAACAAGGACAAGGACTGAAATACTCCATCTATAAAGTGCCCAAGCAAAGCTGGGCCCTACATTAGAAGGATTGCTTCATACCTGATTCTCACGTCCAAGGCTATAATGTCATGTTTTACAAAAATAACTTTAACTACTTGTCTTCCTGCATTTCTAGGAAGAGCATATTAGACTCTCACATAAACCAACTTGGAACTAGAAAAGCTATTTGTGTATTTAATTAAATTCTGGATAACAGAAGCATTATTCTATGTTGCAGATGTTTACCAGTGATTTTTTTAAAACTAAAAGCAGTGTAGGAAATAGAAAAGTGCATAGGCTATGTTTAAATATCACACAAGCCTCTATCTCTCCACTTACTAGGTATGAGTGAGGAAGTTAGCCTTGAGAGATGTTGTCCTTATCCTTAAGTGGCTATTTTGACATTTTAAAATGGGTTGCTGGAAGATTAGAGGAGACCAAGATTCTGGGGCCACTAGCATAGTATCTCGTAGATAACAGACACTCAAAAATGCATCAGCTTCACTTCTGTTCTATCCAGAATAGAAAAGATCTTTAAGGTTCTTTATGCTCACTGGTCTAGCTACTCTTTGATATGTATTAAGTCTCAAATAATGTATTACTAAATGCGCTCTCTCTCTCTCTCTATATATATGTATATATGTACACACACACACACACACACACACACATATATATCTGATCCTTTCTTAAGATTAATGAGGGATTTAAGATTCCCAAGTCCTAAGTTAGGCCTAATATTTCATGGATTTATTAAAAATTCTATTACATATATTTCTCATTAAAAAGAACCAACTCAATGCATTGGGTTCTTTGTAAAATTAAACTTATATTAAATATTATACATGTATATAGTATATATATATATGCATATGTGTATACATATATTTAATAGTAGAAATCATAGCAAATACAGACATAGCTTTCTGAAATGAAAGTTGTCAAAAATTACCTGGATTTTTAAAAATTACCTCAACATAATTTTAATAGCTAAACATTTTATTCTGTAATTTATATTTCCAGTTGCATAAGTCAATATGAGGTTACCATGCATTCCAGAGGTAAAGAGATATTTCACTATGACTTAATTGCTCATGATTAAAGATAGGAATCAGTAGATTTTGCCACAAGGGCAAAAGTAGACTGGTTAAGGTGGGGGAAAAAAAGGAAGGAAGGCAAAATTTGTTAGTAATTAAGATGAAATACAGCAAGAGAGAATTTCTACCTTAAATATAAATCTTCATTGCTTCAACCATGAGTTACATAGCAAATCAATAAAATAGGCAAGTTATGAAAGCAGGGATTTTTTTCTTGTTGTTTTTAATAAAATGTACAGATTTCACTATTTTCAAAGTTATACTAAGCAAAGAAATAATATACATATTAACTGCTGGAGGGCTTTTATGAATATTATCTCATTTAAATTTTACAATAACGCTGTAAAGGTGTGACACTTATCTGGATATGCCTTTCATATGACAAAATTAAACCCAGAGGTATTAAGTAAAGTGGTAAAGTTAAAATTAAATGCCAAGTTTTTCTGTCTCAAAGCAATAATATTTAGCATTCTTTCTATGGAAGTCGTGATAGAAGAACTCAGAGGAGTGCGAGAAAGAGTTTGAAAGTTTTGATGTAGCTGCAGGAAGCATTCTGGGGTCCCTTCCCTATCACACAGCTCTCTGGAAGAGGAATTATATGTACATTTGGGATGAGCAAATGCGATCATCTAGGCTAGGGGCATAGAATGAGTTGTTCTGGCAGAAGCTGAGATTTTTATTTTTGCACATGTCAAAGATGTATCCCAGAACGCTGGGTGGGGACTATACATTTAAAAATAAATTTCATAATTATTTTCAAATTCCTTTCCTTATTTTGGAAGGAAAAGGTTTTACATTGCACATTTCTGTCTCCTCTACTTTGCTTCCTGCCTTGCAAGAGGTGTTAGGCTTTTCTGTCTCACAGGTACTACGATTTGGCTGAAAACTCTAGGAAGACGGGGCCCACATCTATCTTGTTGAGCTATGTAACTATCCCTGAAGTCCAATATAATGCCTGGGACATAGAAAATGCCAAAGTGTGGGATGGATGAATAAATGAGAAGCAAGTAAAAATCTGAAAATCCTGGGAACAAGGCAGAGAACAAATCTGGTTCAGAGTCCACGCTAGAGAAGAGATAGATGAACTAAGTGTATGTAGTTCAGGCAGACCCTTAAAGGAAATAGCACACATAAGGCAGAACTTTTATGATTTGCTGGAGAAGCAGGCTGGGACTAAGAGACCAATTCTGGCAGGATATATAGCTGTTATCACCTCAGCTTCAGAATCTTTAAGCCATCCTCCCAAAGTTTAAAAAGAATTGTCCCAAAGTATCAACTTTTTATATCCTTCTTTAATTGCTATAGTAGAGCAAAGAGAAACAATAGAATGTCTAGACTCAGTTGGCATTGTCACTGTGATTAATGGTACCCTGGGTGAAATAGTCAAATAAAATTGGGAATCTGAAAGATTAAAAAATGTCTGGCAGAGATGATGGGTTAGAAAAATAATACAAATGCCCCTTGATTTACAAAGGGGTTATGTCCTGAAAAAAAAAAAATCCAAAATTGAAAATAGCACACGTTGAAAATGCATTTAATACACTTAGCTATGGCTCATCACAGTTTAGCCTGGCCTACCTTAAACATGCTCAGAACACTTCCATTCACCTACAGTTGGGCACAATCATCTAATGTGAAGCTTATTTTATAATAATGTGTTGAATACTGCCACAGATGGATGTTTTATAGACATGACGGGATGCAGAAATGCATAACACAAACACACTGGCAACACAGTACACTGTACAGTGTCAGTTGTTTACCCTTGAGATTCCTGGCTGGCTAAGAGCTGTGTCTCACTGCTGCAGCCCAGCCTCATGAGCGTATCCTCCTGCTTACTGACAGCCTGGGACAACATCAGAATTAAAAATTCTAAGTGTGGTTTACACTGAATGTGTATTGCTTTCACACCATCGCAAAGTCAAAAAATTGCAAGTCAAACCATCATGTTAGAGACCGTCTGTGCTTGCATAATTTCTCTTTTTAGGTGTAAGAAATCATTTGAAAAGGGGTGTGTGGTAGAGGTAATGAATGAACACCATGTCTTTGATAAATACATCTTGGGTAAATGATTTTCATTAATTCCATTGATGCATTATCTCCGTCCCTTTGCCACAAATCCAAAGAACCTGAAAACCTCCTGAAGGGAATATCATTTCTCCTCTTAGAGACAATGTACTTCTAAATCAGAAAAGGAAGCACTATCACTGTAAAAAATAGAGAACGAGTGGACGCCGCACTTTCCGACGAATTTTTGTTGCCCACAGACTGGGAGATTCCCAACGAAGGAGCCACACGGGATGCCAGCGCAACTCTTTTGGCCGGCGCGGCGCTTCTCGGTGCGGAGTGTACAGGACTGGTTGCCCTTTTAGTCAGGCTCCGCTGGTCCCATCCCCACAAGGAGAACAGCAATTGGAAGCCCTGAGGACGGAGAAAGCACAGCTGAACCCGGGAAGGCCCAGCTCTGTGGGGAAGGGGCGCCCCCCGAAGGAAAACTAAGAAACAGAAAAAACTTCATCACCAACAAGCC